>JBBPBP010009777.1:513775-524821 GCA_037974735.1 Cicer chorassanicum
CGCCTGAAAATTCCAGATGAAATGGAAAACGGCGAGATCCTTGTAGCACTCTTCTCCTAAATTTATGACTGTATCTCAGGTTCCGTGTTGGATTTCAATTCCTAGCCATCGTCTGGCCCGAAAATACTGATTTCGCCCCATTTTTGGCGGGTGGTACGAAAATCGCCTGAGAAGTCCAGATGAAATCGACGACCGCGAGATCCTTGTAACATTCTTCTCCTAAATTTATTAATGTGTCTCGGGTTCCGTGTCGGATTTCAATTCCTAGCCATCGTCTGGCCTGTAAATACCGATTTCGGCCAATTTTTGTCGGGTGGTACGAAAATCGCCAGAAAAATCCAGATGAAATCGACAACCGCGAGACCCTTGTAGCATTCTTCTCCTAAATTTATGACTGTATCTCGGGTTCTGTGTCATATTTCAAACCCTAGCAATCGTCTGGTTCGAAAATATCGATTTCGGCCTATTTTTTACGGGTGGTACGAAAATTGCCCGAAAAGTCCAGATGAAATCTACGACTGCGAGATCCTTGTAAGATTCTTCTCCTAAATTTATGACTATGTCTCGGGTTCCGTGTCGGATTTCAAACCCTAGCCATCGTCTGGCCCGAAAATACCGATTTCGACCCATTTTTGTCACGTGGTATGAAAATCGCCCAAAAAGTCTAGATGAAATCGACGACCGCGAGATCCTTGTAGCATTCTTCTCCTAAATTTATGACTGTGTCTCGGGTTCCGTGTCGGATTTCAAACCTTAGCCATCGTTTGGCCCGTAAATACCGATTTCGGCCCATTTTTGTCGGGTGGTACGAAAATCGTCCGAAAAGTCCAAATGAAATCGACGACCGCGAGATCCTTGTAGAATTCTTCTCCTTAATTTATGACTGTGTCTCGGGTTCCGTGTCGGATTTCAAACCCTTGCCATCGTCTGGCCTGTAAATACCGATTTCGGCCCATTTTTGTCGGGTGGTACGAAAATCGCCCGAATAGTTCCAATGAAATCGACGACCGCGAGATCCTTGTAGCATTCTTCTCCTAAATTTATGACTGTATCTCGGGTTCCGTGTCAAATTTCAAACCCTAGCCATTGTCTGGCCCGAAAATACCGATTTCGGCCCATTTTTGTCAAGTAGTACGAAAATCACCCGAAAAGTCCAGATGAAATCGACAACTGCGAGATCCTTGTAGCATTTTTCTCCTAAATTTATGACCGTGTCTTGGGTTTCGTGTCGGATTTCAAACCCTAGCCATCGTCTGGCCTGTAATTCTCGATTTCGGCCCATTTTTGTCGGGTGGTACGAAAATCGATCGAAAAATCCAGATGAAATAGGCGACCGCGAGATCCTTGTAGCATTCTTCTCCTAAATTTATGACTATGTCTCGGGATCCGTGTCGGATTTCAAACCCCAGCCATCGTCTGGTTCGAAAATACCGATTTCGGCCTATTTTTGTCAGGTAATACGAAAATCGCCCGAAAAGTCCAGATGAAATCTACGACTGCAAGATCCTTGTAACATTCTTCTCCTAAATTTATGACTTGTTCTCGGGTTCCGTGTCAGATTTCAAACCCAAGCCATCGTATGGCCCGAAAATACCGATTTCGACCCATTTTTGTCACGTGGTACGAAAATCGCCCGAAAAGTCTAGATGAAATCGACGACCGCGAGATCGTTGTAGCATTCTTCTCCTAAATTTATGACTGTGTCTCGGGTTCCGTGTCGGATTTCAAACCTTAGCCATCGTCTGACCCGTAAGTACCGATTTCGGCCCATTTTTGTCAAGTGGTAGGAAAATCGCCCGAAAAATCTAGATGAAATCGACAACCGCGAGATCCTTGTAGCATTCTTCTCCTAAATTTATGACTGTGTCTCGGGTTCCGTGTCGGATTTCAAACCCTAGCCATCGTTTGGTCGGAAAATACCGATTTCGGCCAATTTTTGTTGGGTGGTACGAAAATCACCCGAAAAGTCCAGATGAAATCGACGACCGCGAGATCCTTGTAGCATTCTTCTCCTAAATTTATGACTGTGTCTCGGGTTTCGTGTCAGATTTCAAACCCTAGCCATCGTCTGGCCCGAAAATACCGATTTCGGCCCATTTTTTGTCTGGTGGTACGAAAATCGCCCGAAAAGTCCAGATGAAATCGAAGACCGCGAGATCGTTATAACATTCTTCTCCTAAATTTATGACTGTGTCTCGGGTTCCGTGTCGGATTTAAAACCCTAGCAGTCGTCTGGCCTGTAAATACCGATTTCGGCCCATTTTTGTCGGGTGGTACGAAAATCGTCCGAAAAGTCCAGATGAAATCGACGACCGCGAGTTCCTTGTAGCCTTCTTCTCCTAAATTTATGACTGTGTCTCGGGTTCCGTGTTGGATTTCAAACCCTAGCCATCGTCTGGCCCGAAAATACCGATTTCGGCCCATTTTTTGTCTGGTGGTACGAAAATCGCCCGAAAAGTCCAGATGAAATCGACAACCGTGAGATCCTTGTAGCATTCTTCTCCTAAATTTATGACTGTGTCTCGGGTTCCGTGTCGGATTTCAAACCCTAGCCATCGTCTGGCCCGAAAATACCGATTTCGACCCATTTTTGTCGGGTGGTACGAAAATCGCCCGAAAAGTCTAGATGAAATCGACGACCGCGAGATCCTTGTAGCATTCTTCTCCTAAATTTATGACTGTGTCTCGGGTTCCATGTAGGATTTGAAACCCTAGCCATCGTCTGGCCCGAAAATACCGATTTCGGCCCATTTTTGTCGGGTGGTACGAAAATAGCCCGAAAAGTGCATATGAAATCGAAGACCGCGAGATCCTTATAGCATTCTTCTCCTCAATTTATGACTGAGTCTCGGGTTCCGTGTCGGATTTCAAACCCTAGCCATCGTCTAGCCCGAAAATACCGATTTCGGCCCATTTTTGTCGGGTGGTACGAAAACCGCCCGAATAGTGCAGATGAAATCGACGACCGCGAGATCCTTATAGCATTGTTCTCCTCAATTTATGATTGTGTCTCGGGTTCCGTGTTGGATTTCAAACCCTAGCCATCGTGTGGCCCGAAAATACCGATTTCGGCCCATTTTTGTCGGAGGGTACGAAAATCGCCCAAAAAGTCCAGATGAAATCGACGACCGCGAGATCCTTGTAGCATTCTTCTCCTAAATTTATGACTGTGTCTCGGGTTCCGTGTAGGATTTCAAACCCTAGCCATCGTCTTGCCCGAAAATACCGATTTCGGCCTATTTTTGTCGGGTGGTACGAAAATCGCCCGAATAGTGCAGATGAAATCGACGACCGCGAGATCCTTATAGCATTCTTCTCCTCAATTTATGACTGTGTCTCGGGTTCCGTGTCGGATTTAAAACCCTAGCCATCGTCTGGCCCGAAAATACCGATTTCGGCCCATTTTTGTCGGGTGGTACGAAAATGGCCCGAAAAGTCTAGATGAAATCGACGACCGCGAGATCCTTATAGCATTCTTCTCCTCAATTTATGACTGTGTCTCGGGTTCCGTGTCGGATTTCAAACCCTAGCCATCGTCTGGCCCGAAAATACCGATTTCGGCCTATTTTTGTCGGGTGGTACGAAAATCGCCCGAAAAGTGCAGATGAAATCGACGACCGCGAGATTCTTGTAGCATTCTTCTCCTAAATTTATGACTGTGTCTCGGGTTCCGTGTCGGATTTCAAACCCTAGCCATCGTCTGGCCCGAAAATACCGATTTCGACCCATTTTTGTCGGGTGGTACGAAAATCGCCCGAAAAGTGCAGATGAAATCGACGACCGCGAGATCCTTGTAGCATTCTTCTCCTCAATTTATGACTGTGTCTCGGGTTCCGTGTCGGATTTCAAACCCTAGCCATCGTCTGGCCCGAAAATACTGATTTCGGCCCATTTTTGTCGGGTGGTACGAAAATCGCCCGAAAAGTGCAGATGAAATCGACGACCGCGAGATCCTTATAGCATTCTTCTCCTCAATTTATGACTGTGTCTCGGGTTCCATGTCGGATTTCAAACCCTAGCCATCGTCTGGCCCGAAAATACCAATTTCGGCCCATTTTTGTCGGGTGGTACGAAAATCGCCCAAAAAGTCCAGATGAAATCGACGACCGCGAGATCCTTGTAGCATTCTTCTCCTAAATTTATGACTGTGTCTCGGGTTCCGTGTCGGATTTCAAACCCTAGCCATCGTCTGGCCCGAAAATACCGATTTCGACCCATTTTTGTCACGTGGTACGAAAATCGCCCGAAAAGTCCAGATGAAATCGACGACCGCGAGATCCTTGTAGCATTCTTCTTCTAAATTTATGACTGTGTCTCGGGTTCCGTGTCGGATTTCAAATCCTAGCCAGCGTCTGGCCTGTAAATACCGATTTCGGCCCATTTTTGTCGGGTGGTACGAAAATCGCCCGAATAGTTCATATGAAATCGACGACCGCGAGATCCTTGTAGCATTCTTCTCCTAAATTTATGACTGTATCTCGGGTTCCGTGTCAGATTTCAAACCCTAGCCATCGTCTAGCCCGAAAATACCGATTTCGGCCCATTTTTGTCGGGTGGTACGAAAATCGCCCGAAAAGTCTAGATGAAATCGACAACTGCGAGATCCTTGAGGCATTCTTCTCCTAAATTTATGACCTGTCTCGGGTATTGTGTCGGTTTTCAAACCCTAGCCATCGTCTGGCCCGTAAATACCGATTTCGGCCCATTTTTGTCGGGTGGTACGAAAATCGCCCGAAAATTCCAGATGAAATCGAAAACGGCGAGATCCTTGTAGCATTCTTCTCCTAAATTTATGACTGTATCTCGGGTTCCGTGTCGGATTTCAAACCCTAGCCATCGTCTGGCCCGAAAATACCGATTTCGCCCCATTTTTGGCGGGTGGTACGAAAATCGCCCGAGAAGTCCATACGAAATCGACGACCGCGAGATCCTTGTAACATTCTTCTCCTAAATTTATTAATGTGTCTCGGGTTCCGTGTCAGATTTCAAATCCTAGCCATCGTCTGCCATGTAAATACCGATTTCGGCCCATTTTTGTCGGGTGGTACGAAAATCGCTCAAAAAATCCAGATGAAATCGACAACCGCGAGATCCTTGTAGCATTCTTCTCCTAAATATATGACTGTATCTCGGGTTCTGTGTCATATTTCAAACCCTAGCAATCGTCTGGTTCGAAAATATCGATTTGGCCTATTTTTGTCGGGTGGTACGAAAATCGCCCGAAAAGTCCAGATGAAATCTACGACTGCGAGATCCTTGTAACATTCTTCTCCTAAATTTATGACTGTGTCTCGGGTTCCGTGTCGGATTTCAAACCCTAGCCATCGTATGGCCTGAAAATACCGATTTCGACCCATTTTTGTCACGTGGTATGAAAATCGCCCAAAAAGTCTAGATGAAATCGACGACCGCGAGATCCTTGTAGCATTCTTCTCGTAAATTTATGACTGTGTCTCGGGTTCCGTGTCGGATTTCAAACCTTAGCCATCATCTGGCCCGTAAGTACCGATTTCGGCCCATTTTTGTCAGATGGTAGGAAAATCGCCCGAAAAATCTAGATGAAATCGACAACCGCGAGATCCTTGTAGCATTCTTCTCCTAAATTTATCACTGTGTCTCGGGTTCCGTGTCGGATTTCAAACCCTAGCCATCGTTTTGTCCAAAAATACCGATTTCGGCCCATTTTTGTTGGGTGGTACGAAAATCACCCGAAAAGTACAGATGAAATCTACGACTGCGAGATCCTTGTAGCATTCTTCTCCTAAATTTATGACGGTGTCTCGGGTTCCGTGTCAGATTTCAAACCCTAGCCATCGTCTGGCCCGAAAATACCGATTTCGGCCCATTTTTTGTCTGGTGGTACGAAAATCGCCCGAAAACTCCCGATGAAATCGACGACCGCGAGATCCTTATAACATTCTTTTCCTAAATTTATGACTGTGTCTCGGGTTCCGTGTCGGATTTCAAACCCTAGCCATCGTCTGGCCTGTAAATACCGATTTCGACCCATTTTTGTCGGGTGGTACGAAAATCGCCCGAATAGTTCCAATGAAATCGACGACCGCGAGATCCTTGTAGCATTCTTCTCCTAAATTTATGACTGTATCTCGGGTTCCGTGTCAAATTTCAAACCCTAGCCATGGTCTGGCCCGAAAATACCGATTTCGGCCCATTTTTGTCAAGTAGTACGAAAATCACCCGAAAAGTCCAGATGAAATCGACAACTGCGAGATCCTTGTAGCATTTTTCTCCTAAATTTATGACCGTGTCTTGGGTTTCGTGTCGGATTTCAAACCCTAGCCATCGTCTGGCCTGTAATTCTCGATTTCGGCCCATTTTTGTCGGGTGGTACGAAAATCGATCGAAAAATCCAGATGAAATAGGCGACCGCGAGATCCTTGTAGCATTCTTCTCCTAAATTTATGACTGTGTCTCAGGTTCCGTGTCGGATTTCAAACCCTAGCCATCGTCTGGCCCGAAAATACCGATTTCGACCCATTTTTGTCGGGTGGTACGAAAATCGCCCGAAAAGTCTAGATGAAATCGACAACTGCGAGATCCTTGTAGCATTCTTCTCCTAAATTTATGACCTGTCTTGGGTTCCGTGTCGGTTTTCAAACCCTAGCCATCGTCTGGCCCGTAAATACCGATTTCGGCCTATTTTTGTCGGGTGGTACGAAAATCGCCCGAAAATTCCAGATGAAATCGAAAACGGCGAGATCCTTGTAGCATTCTTCTCCTAAATTTATGACTGTATCTCGGGTTCCGTGTCGGATTTCAAACCCTAGCCATCGTCTGGCCCGAAAATACCGATTTCGCCCCATTTTTGGCGGGTGGTACGAAAATCGCCCGAGAAGTCCATACGAAATCGACGACCGCGAGATCCTTGTAACATTCTTCTCCTAAATTTATTAATGTGTCTCGGGTTCCGTGTCAGATTTCAAATCCTAGCCATCGTCTGCCATGTAAATACCGATTTCGGCCCATTTTTGTCGGGTGGTACGAAAATCGCTCAAAAAATCCAGATGAAATCGACAACCGCGAGATCCTTGTAGCATTCTTCTCCTAAATATATGACTGTATCTCGGGTTCTGTGTCATATTTCAAACCCTAGCAATCGTCTGGTTCGAAAATATCGATTTGGCCTATTTTTGTCGGGTGGTACGAAAATCGCCCGAAAAGTCCAGATGAAATCTACGACTGCGAGATCCTTGTAACATTCTTCTCCTAAATTTATGACTGTGTCTCGGGTTCCGTGTCGGATTTCAAACCCTAGCCATCGTCTGGCCTGTAAATACCGATTTCGACCCATTTTTGTCGGGTGGTACGAAAATCGCCCGAAAAATCCAGATGAAATCGACAACCACGAGATCCTTGTAGCATTCTTCTCCTAAATTTATGAGTGTATCCCGGGTTCTGTGTCGGATTTCAAACCCTAGCCATCGTCTGGCCCGAAAATACCGATTTCGGCCCATTTTTTGTCTGGTGGTACAAAAATCGCCCGAAAAGTCCAGATGAAATCGACGACCGCGAGATCCTTGTAGCATTCTTCTCCTAAATTTATGACTGTGTCTCGGGTTTCGTGACGGATTTCAAACCCTAGCCATCGTCTGGCCCGAAAATACCGATTTCGGCCCATTTTTTGTCTGGTGGTACGAAAATCGCCCGAAAAGTCCAGATGAAATCGACGACCGCGAGATCGTTATAACATTCTTCTCCTAAATTTATGACTGTGTCTCGGGTTCCGTGTCGGATTTCAAACCCTAGCCATCTTCTGGCCCGAAAATACCGATTTCGGCCCATTTTTTGCCTGGTGGTGCGAAAATCGCCCGAAAAGTCTAGATGAAATCGACGACCGCGAGATCCTTGTAACATTCTTCTCCTAAATTTATGACTGTGTCTCGGGTTCCGTGTCAGATTTCAAACCCCAGCCATCGTCTGGCGTGTAAATACCGATATCGGCCCATTTTTGTCGGGTGGTACGAAAATCGCCCGAAAAATCCAGATGAAATCGGCAACCGCTAGATCCTTCTAGCATTCTTCTCATAAATTTATGACTGTATCTCGGGTTCCGTGTCAGATTTCAAACCCCTGCAATCTTCTGGTTCGAAAATACCGATTTCGGCCTATTTTTGTCGGGTGGTACGAAAATCGCCCGAAAAGTCCAATTGAAATCTACGACCGCGAGATCCTTGTAACATTCTTCTCCTAAATTTATGACTGTGTCTCGGGTTCCATGTCGGATTTCAAACCCTAGCCATCGTGTGGCCCGAAAATACCGATTTCGACCCATTTTTGTCACGTGGTACGAAAATCGCCCGAAAAGTCCAGATGAAATCGACGACCGCGAGATCGTTATAACATTCTTCTCCTAAATTTATGACTGTGTCTCGGGTTCCGTGTCGGATTTCAAACCCTAGCCATCATCTGGCCTTTAAATACCGATTTCGGCCCATTTTTGTCGGGTGGTACGAAAATCGTCCGAAAAGTCCAGATGAAATCGAAGATCACGAGTTCCTTGTAGCCTTCTTCTCCTAAATTTATGACTGTGTCTCGGGTTCCGTGTTGGATTTCAAACCCTAGCCATCGTCTGGCCCGAAAATACCGATTTCGGCCCATTTTTTGTCTGGTGTTACGAAAATCGCCCGAAAAGTCCAGATGAAATCGACGACCGTGAGATCCTTGTAGCATTCTTCTCCTAAATTTATGACTGTGTCTCGGGTTCCGTGTCGGATTTCAAATCCTAGCCATCGTCTGGCCTGTAAATACCGATTTCGGCCCATTTTTGTCGGGTGGTACGAAAATCACCCGAAAAATCCAGATGAAATCAACAACCGCGAGATCCTTGTAGCATTCTTCTCCTAAATTTATGACTGTATCTCGGGTTCTGTGTCAAATTTCAAACCCTAGCAATCGTCTGGTTCGAAAATATCGATTTCGGCCTATTTTTTACGGGAGGTACGAAAATTGCCCGAAAAGTCCAGATGTAATCTACGACTGCGAGATCCTTGTAAGATTCTTCTCCTAAATTTATGACTGTGTCTCGGGTTCCGTGTCGGATTTCAAACCCTAGCCATTGTCTGGCCCGAAAATACCGATTTCGGCCCATTTTTTGTCTGGTGGTACAAAAATCGCCCGAAAAGTCCAGATGAAATCGACGACCGCGAGATCCTTGTAGCATTCTTCTCCTAAATTTATGACTGTGTCTCGGGTTTCGTGACGGATTTCAAACCCTAGCCATCGTCTGGCCCGAAAATACCGATTTCGGCCCATTTTTTGTCTGGTGGTACGAAAATCGCCCGAAAAGTCCAGATGAAATCGACGACCGCGAGATCGTTTTAACATTCTTCTCCTAAATTTATGACTGTGTCTCGGGTTCCGTGTCGGATTTCAAACCCTAGCCATCTTCTGGCCCGAAAATACCGATTTCGGCCCATTTTTTGTCTGGTGGTACGAAAATCGCCCGAAAAGTCTAGATGAAATCGACGACCGCGAGATCCTTGTAACATTCTTCTCCTAAATTTATGACTGTGTCTCGGGTTCCGTGTCAGATTTCAAACCCCAGCCATCGTCTGGCGTGTAAATACCGATATCGGCCCATTTTTGTCGGGTGGTACGAAAATCGCCCGAAAAATCCAGATGAAATCGGCAACCGCTAGATCCTTCTAGCATTCTTCTCATAAATTTATGACTGTATCTCGGGTTCCGTGTCAGATTTCAAACCCCTGCAATCTTCTGGTTCGAAAATACCGATTTCGGCCTATTTTTGTCGGGTGGTACGAAAATCGCCCGAAAAGTCCAATTGAAATCTATGACCGCGAGATCCTTGTAACATTCTTCTCCTAAATTTATGACTGTGTCTCGGGTTCCATGTCGGATTTCAAACCCTAGCCATCGTGTGGCCCGAAAATACCGATTTCGACCCATTTTTGTCACGTGGTACGAAAATCGCCCGAAAAGTCCAGATGAAATCGACGACCGCGAGATCGTTATAACATTCTTCTCCTAAATTTATGACTGTGTCTCGGGTTCCGTGTCGGATTTCAAACCCTAGCCATCATCTGGCCTTTAAATACCGATTTCGGCCCATTTTTGTCGGGTGGTACGAAAATCGTCCGAAAAGTCCAGATGAAATCGAAGATCACGAGTTCCTTGTAGCCTTCTTCTCCTAAATTTATGACTGTGTCTCGGGTTCCGTGTTGGATTTCAAACCCTAGCCATCGTCTGGCCCGAAAATACCGATTTCGGCCCATTTTTTGTCTGGTGTTACGAAAATCGCCCGAAAAGTCCAGATGAAATCGACGACCGTGAGATCCTTGTAGCATTCTTCTCCTAAATTTATGACTGTGTCTCGGGTTCCGTGTCGGATTTCAAATCCTAGCCATCGTCTGGCCTGTAAATACCGATTTCGGCCCATTTTTGTCGGGTGGTACGAAAATCACCCGAAAAATCTAGATGAAATCGACAACCGCGAGATCCTTGTAGCATTCTTCTCCTAAATTTATGACTGTATCTCGGGTTCTGTGTCAAATTTCAAACCCTAGCAATCGTCTGGTTCGAAAATATCGATTTCGGCCTATTTTTTACGGGAGGTACGAAAATTGCCCGAAAAGTCCAGATGTAATCTACGACTGCGAGATCCTTGTAAGATTCTTCTCCTAAATTTATGACTGTGTCTCGGGTTCCGTGTCGGATTTCAAACCCTAGCCATTGTCTGGCCCGAAAATACCGATTTCGACCCATTTTTGTCACGTGGTACGAAAATCGCCCAAAAAGTCTAGATGAAATCAACGACCGCGAGATCCTTGTAGCATTCTTCTCCTAAGTTTATGACTGTGTCTCGGGTTCCGTGTCGGATTTCAAACCTTAGCCATCGTTTGGCCCGTAAGTACCGATTTCGGCCCATTTTTGTCAAGTGGTAGGAAAATCGCCCGAAAAATCTAGATGAAATCGACAACCGCGAGATCCTTGTAGCATTCTTCTCCTAAATTTATCACTGTGTCTCGGGTTCCGTGTCGGATTTCAAACCCTAGCCATCGTTTGGTC
>JBBPBP010009777.1:525069-550287 GCA_037974735.1 Cicer chorassanicum
TGGCCCGTAAGTACCGATTTCGGCCCATTTTTGTCAAGTGGTAGGAAAATCGCCCGAAAAATCTAGATGAAATCGACAACCGCGAGATCCTTGTAGCATTCTTCTCCTAAATTTATCACTGTGTCTCGGGTTCCGTGTCGGATTTCAAACCCTAGCCATCGTTTGGTCCGAAAATACCGATTTTGGCCCATTTTTGTTGGAGGGTACGAAAATCACCCGAAAAGTCCAGATGAAATCGACGACCGCGAGATCCTTCTAGCATTCTTCTCCTAAATTTATGACTGTGTCTCGGGTTCCGTGTCAGATTTCAAACCCTAGCCATCGTCTGGCCCGAAAATACCGATTTCGGCCTATTTCTGTTGGGTGGTATGAAAATCGCCCGAAAAGTCCAGATGAAATCGACGACCGCGAGATCCTTGTAGCATTCTTCTCCTAAATTTATGACTGTGTCTCGGGTTTCGTGTCGGATTTCAAACCCTAGCCATCGTCTGGCCCGAAAATACCGATTTCGGCCCATTTTTTGTCTGGTGGTACGAAAATCGCCCGAAAAGTCCAGATGAAATCGACGACCGCGAGATCGTTATAACATTCTTCTCCTAAATTTATGACTGTGTCTCGGGTTCCGTGTCGGATTTCAAACCCTAGCCATCTTCTGGCCCGAAAATACCGATTTCGGCCCATTTTTTGCCTGGTGGTGCGAAAATCGCCCGAAAAGTCTAGATGAAATCGACGACCGCGAGATCCTTGTAACATTCTTCTCCTAAATTTATGACTGTGTCTCGGGTTCCATGTCAGATTTCAAAACCCAGCCATCGTCTGGCGTGTAAATACCGATATCGGCCCATTTTTGTCGGGTGGTACGAAAATCGCCCGAAAAATCCAGATGAAATCGGCAACCGCTAGATCCTTCTAGCATTCTTCTCATAAATTTATGAATGTATCTCGGGTTCCGTGTCAGATTTCAAACCCCTGCAATCGTCTGGTTCGAAAATACCGATTTCGGCCTATTTTTGTCGGGTGGTACGAAAATCGCCCAAAAAGTCCAATTGAAATCTACGACCGCGAGATCCTTGTAACATTCTTCTCCTTAATTTATGACTGTGTCTCGGGTTCCATGTCGGATTTCAAACCCTAGCCATCGTGTGGCCCGAAAATACCGATTTCGACCCATTTTTGTCACGTGGTACGAAAATCGCCCGAAAAGTCCAGATGAAATCGACGACCGCGAGATCGTTATAACATTCTTCTCCTAAATTTATGACTGTGTCTCGGGTTCCGTGTCGGATTTCAAACCCTAGCCATCATCTGGCCTTTAAATACCGATTTCGGCCCATTTTTGTCGGGTGGTACGAAAATCGTCCGAAAAGTCCAGATGAAATCGAAGATCACGAGTTCCTTGTAGCCTTCTTCTCCTAAATTTATGACTGTGTCTCGGGTTCCGTGTTGGATTTCAAACCCTAGCCATCGTCTGGCCCGAAAATACCGATTTCGGCCCATTTTTTGTCTGGTGTTACGAAAATCGCCCGAAAAGTCCAGATGAAATCGACGACCGTGAGATCCTTGTAGCATTCTTCTCCTAAATTTATGACTGTGTCTCGGGTTCCGTGTCGGATTTCAAATCCTAGCCATCGTCTGGCCTGTAAATACCGATTTCGGCCCATTTTTGTCGGGTGGTACGAAAATCACCCGAAAAATCCAGATGAAATCAACAACCGCGAGATCCTTGTAGCATTCTTCTCCTAAATTTATGACTGTATCTCGGGTTCTGTGTCAAATTTCAAACCCTAGCAATCGTCTGGTTCGAAAATATCGATTTCGGCCTATTTTTTACGGGAGGTACGAAAATTGCCCGAAAAGTCCAGATGTAATCTACGACTGCGAGATCCTTGTAAGATTCTTCTCCTAAATTTATGACTGTGTCTCGGGTTCCGTGTCGGATTTCAAACCCTAGCCATTGTCTGGCCCGAAAATACCGATTTCGACCCATTTTTGTCACGTGGTACGAAAATCGCCCAAAAAGTCTAGATGAAATCAACGACCGCGAGATCCTTGTAGCATTCTTCTCCTAAGTTTATGACTGTGTCTCGGGTTCCGTGTCGGATTTCAAACCTTAGCCATCGTTTGGCCCGTAAGTACCGATTTCGGCCCATTTTTGTCAAGTGGTAGGAAAATCGCCCGAAAAATCTAGATGAAATCGACAACCGCGAGATCCTTGTAGCATTCTTCTCCTAAATTTATCACTGTGTCTCGGGTTCCGTGTCGGATTTCAAACCCTAGCCATCGTTTGGTCTGAAAATACCGATTTCGGCCCATTTTTGTTGGAGGGTACGAAAATCACCCGAAAAGTCCAGATGAAATCGACGACCGCGAGATCCTTGTAGCATTCTTCTCCTAAATTTATGACTGTGTCTCGGGTTCCGTGTCAGATTTCAAACCCTAGCCATCGTCTGGCCCGAAAATACCGATTTCGGCCCATTTCTGTTGGGTGGTATGAAAATCGCCCGAAAAGTCCAGATGAAATCGACGACCGCGAGATCCTTGTAGCATTCTTCTCCTAAATTTATGACTGTGTCTCGGGTTTTGTGTCGGATTTCAAACCCTAGCCATCGTCTGGCCCGAAAATACCGATTTCGGCCCATTTTTTGTCTGGTGGTACGAAAATCGCCCGAAAAGTCCAGATGAAATCGACGACCGCGAGATCGTTATAATATTCTTCTCCTAAATTTATGACTGTGTCACGGGTTCCGTGTCGGATTTCAAACCCTAGCCATCTTCTGGCCCGAAAATACCGATTTCGGCCCATTTTTTGTCTGGTGGTACGAAAATCGCCCGAAAAGTCCAGATGAAATCGACGACCGCGAGATCCTTGTAACATTCTTCTCCTAAATTTATGACTGTGTCTCGGGTTCCGTGTCAAATTTCAAACCCCAGCCATCGTCTGGCGTGTAAATACCAATATCGGCCCATTTTTGTCGGGTGGTACGAAAATCGCCCGAAAAATCCAGATGAAATCGGCAACCGCTAGATCCTTCTAGCATTCTTCTCATAAATTTATGACTGTATCTCGAGTTCCGTGTCAGATTTCAAACCCCTGCAATCGTCTGGTTCGAAAATACCGATTTCGGCCTATTTTTGTCGGGTGGTACGAAAATCGCCCGAAAAGTCCAATTGAAATCTACGACCGCGAGATCCTTGTAACATTCTTCTCCTAAATTTATGACTGTGTCTCGGGTTCCATGTCGGATTTCAAACCCTAGCCATCGTCTGGCCCGAAAATACCGATTTCGACCCATTTTTGTCACGTGGTACGAAAATCGCCAGAAAAGTCCAGATGAAATCGACAACCGCGAGATCCTTGTAGCATTTTTCTCCTAAATTTATGACCGTGTCTTGGGTTTCGTGTCAGATTTCAAACCCTAGCCATCGTCTGGCCTGTAAATCCCGATTTCGGCCCATTTTTGTCGGGTGGTACGAAAATCGACCGAAAAATCCAGATGAAATCGGCGACCGCGAGATCCTTGTAGCATTCTTCTCCTAAATTTATGACTATATCTCGGGATCCGTGTCGGATTTCAAACCCTAGCCATCGTCTGGTTCGAAAATACCGATTTCGGCCTATTTTTGTTGGGTAGTACGAAAATCGCCCGAAAAGTCCATATGAAATCGACGACCGCGAGATCCTTGTAGCATTCTTCTCCTAAATTTATGACTGTGTCTTAGGTTCCGTGTCGGATTTAAAACCCTATCCATTGTCTGGCCCGAAAAAACCGATTTCTACCAATTTTTGTCACGTGGTACGAAAATTGCCCGAAAAGTCCAGATGAAATCGACGACCGCGAGATCCTTGTAGCATTCTTCTCCTAAATTTATGACTGTTTCTCGGGTTCCGTGTCGGATTTCAAACCCTAGCCATCGTCTGGCCCGTAAATACCGATTTCGGCCCATTTTTGTCGGGTGGTACGAAAATCGCCCGAATAGTTCATATGAAATCAACGACCGCGAGATCCTTGTAGCATTCTTCTCCTAAATTTATGATTGTATCTCTGGTTCATGTGTCGGATTTCAAACCCTAGCCATCGTCTGGCCCGAAAATACCGATTTCGGCCCATTTTTGTCGGGTGGTACGAAAATCGCCCGAAAAGTCTAGATGAAATCGACAACTGCGAGATCCTTGTAGCATTCTTCTCCTAAATTTATGACCTGTCTCCGGTATAGTGTCGGTTTTCAAACCCTAACCATCGTTTGGCCCGTAAATACCGATTTCGGCCCATTTTTGTCGGGTGGTACGAAAATCGCCCGAAAATTCCAGATGAAATCGAAAACGGCGAGATCCTTGTAGCATTCTTCTCCTAAATTTATGACTGTATCTCGGGTTCCGTGTCGGATTTCAAACCCTAGCCATCGTCTGGCCCGAAAATACCGATTTCGCCCCATTTTTGGCGGGTGGTACGAAAATCGCCCGAGAAGTCCATACGAAATCGACGACCGCGAGATCCTTGTAACATTCTTCTCCTAAATTTATTAATGTGTCTCGGGTTCCGTGTCAGATTTCAAATCCTAGCCATCGTCTGCCATGTAAATACCGATTTCGGCCCATTTTTGTCGGGTGGTACGAAAATCGCTCAAAAAATCCAGATGAAATCGACAACCGCGAGATCCTTGTAGCATTCTTCTCCTAAATATATGACTGTATCTCGGGTTCTGTGTCATATTTCAAACCCTAGCAATCGTCTGGTTCGAAAATATCGATTTGGCCTATTTTTGTCGGGTGGTACGAAAATCGCCCGAAAAGTCCAGATGAAATCTACGACTGCGAGATCCTTGTAACATTCTTCTCCTAAATTTATGACTGTGTCTCGGGTTCCGTGTCGGATTTCAAACCCTAGCCATCGTCTGGCCTGTAAATACCGATTTCGACCCATTTTTGTCGGGTGGTACGAAAATCGCCCGAAAAATCCAGATGAAATCGACAACCACGAGATCCTTGTAGCATTCTTCTCCTAAATTTATGAGTGTATCCCGGGTTCTGTGTCGGATTTCAAACCCTAGCCATCGTCTGGCCCGAAAATACCGATTTCGGCCCATTTTTTGTCTGGTGGTACAAAAATCGCCCGAAAAGTCCAGATGAAATCGACGACCGCGAGATCCTTGTAGCATTCTTCTCCTAAATTTATGACTGTGTCTCGGGTTTCGTGACGGATTTCAAACCCTAGCCATCGTCTGGCCCGAAAATACCGATTTCGGCCCATTTTTTGTCTGGTGGTACGAAAATCGCCCGAAAAGTCCAGATGAAATCGACGACCGCGAGATCGTTATAACATTCTTCTCCTAAATTTATGACTGTGTCTCGGGTTCCGTGTCGGATTTCAAACCCTAGCCATCTTCTGGCCCGAAAATACCGATTTCGGCCCATTTTTTGCCTGGTGGTGCGAAAATCGCCCGAAAAGTCTAGATGAAATCGACGACCGCGAGATCCTTGTAACATTCTTCTCCTAAATTTATGACTGTGTCTCGGGTTCCGTGTCAGATTTCAAACCCCAGCCATCGTCTGGCGTGTAAATACCGATATCGGCCCATTTTTGTCGGGTGGTACGAAAATCGCCCGAAAAATCCAGATGAAATCGGCAACCGCTAGATCCTTCTAGCATTCTTCTCATAAATTTATGACTGTATCTGGGGTTCCGTGTCAGATTTCAAACCCCTGCAATCGTCTGGTTCGAAAATACCGATTTCGGCCTATTTTTGTCGGGTGGTACGAAAATCGCCCAAAAAGTCCAATTGAAATCTACGACCGCGAGATCCTTGTAACATTCTTCTCCTTAATTTATGACTGTGTCTCGGGTTCCATGTCGGATTTCAAACCCTAGCCATCGTGTGGCCCGAAAATACCGATTTCGACCCATTTTTGTCACGTGGTACGAAAATCGCCCGAAAAGTCCAGATGAAATCGACGACCGCGAGATCGTTATAACATTCTTCTCCTAAATTTATGACTGTGTCTCGGGTTCCGTGTCGGATTTCAAACCCTAGCCATCGTCTGGCCTTTAAATACCGATTTCGGCCCATTTTTGTCGGGTGGTACGAAAATCGTCCGAAAAGTCCAGATGAAATCGACGATCACGAGTTCCTTGTAGCCTTCTTCTCCTAAATTTATGACTATGTCTCGGGTTCCGTGTTGGATTTCAAACCCTAGCCATCGTCTGGCCCGAAAATACCGATTTCGGCCCATTTTTTGTTTGGTGTTACGAAAATCGCCCGAAAAGTCCAGATGAAATCGACGACCGTGAGATCCTTGTAGCATTCTTCTCCTAAATTTATGACTGTGTCTCGGGTTCCGTGTCGGATTTCAAACCCTAGCCATCGTCTGGCCCGAAAATACCGATTTCTACCCATTTTTGTCGGGTGGTACGAAAATCGCCCGAAAAGTCTAGATGAAATCGACAACTGCGAGATCCTAGTAGCATTCTTCTCCTAAATTTATGACCTGTCTCGGGTTCCGTGTCGGTTTTCAAACCCTAGTCATCGTCTGGCCCGTAAATATCGATTTCGGCCCATTCTTGTCGGGTGGTACGAAAATCGCCCGAAAATTCCAGATGAAATCGAAAACGGCGAGATCCTTGTAGCATTCTTCTCCTAAATTTATGACTGTATCTCGGGTTCCGTGTTGGATTTCAAACCCTAGCCATCGTCTGCCCGAAAATACCGATTTCGCCCCATTTCAAACCCTAGCAATCGTCTGGTTCGAAAATATCGATTTCGGCCTATTTTTTACGGGTGGTACGAAAATTGCCCGAAAAGTCCAGATGAAATCTACGACTGCGAGATCCTTGTAACATTCTTCTCCTAAATTTATTAATGTGTCTCGGGTTCCGTGTCGGATTTCAAATCCTAGCCATCGTCTGGCCTGTAAATACCGATTTCGGCCCATTTTTGTCGGTTGGTACGAAAATCACCCGAAAAATCCAGATGAAATCGACAACCGCGAGATCCTTGTAGCATTCTTCTCCTAAATTTATGACTGTATCTCGGGTTCTGTGTCAAATTTCAAACCCTAGCAATCGTCTGGTTCGAAAATATCGATTTCGGCCTATTTTTTAATGGTGGTACGAAAATTGCCCGAAAAGTCCAGATGAAATCTAGGACTGCGAGATCCTTGTAAGATTCTTCTCCTAAATTTATGATTGTGTCTCGGGTTCCGTGTCGGATTTCAAACCCTAGCCATTGTCTGGCCCGAAAATACCGATTTCGACCCATTTTTGTCACGTGGTACGAAAATCGCCCAAAAAGTCTAGATGAAATCGACGACCGCGAGATCCTTGTAGCATTCTTCTCCTAGGTTTATGACTGTGTCTCGGGTTCCGTGTCGGATTTCAAACCTTAGCCATCGTCTGGCCCGTAAGTACCGATTTCGGCCCATTTTTGTCAAGTGGTAGGAAAATCGCCCGAAAAATCTAGATGAAATCGACAACCGCGAGATCCTTGTAGCATTCTTCTCCTAAATTTATCACTGTGTCTCGGGTTCCGTGTCGGATTTCAAACCCTAGCCATCGTTTGGTCTGAAAATACCGATTTCGGCCCATTTTTGTTGGAGGGTACGAAAATCACCCGAAAAGTCCAGATGAAATCGACGACCGCGAGATCCTTGTAGCATTCTTCTCCTAAATTTATGACTGTGTCTCGGGTTCCGTGTCAGATTTCAAACCCTAGCCATCGTCTGGCCCGAAAATACCGATTTCGGCCCATTTCTGTTGGGTGGTATGAAAATCGCCCGAAAAGTCCAGATGAAATCGACGACCGCGAGATCCTTGTAGCATTCTTCTCCTAAATTTATGACTGTGTCTCGGGTTTTGTGTCGGATTTCAAACCCTAGCCATCGTCTGGCCCGAAAATACCGATTTCGGCCCATTTTTTGTCTGGTGGTACGAAAATCGCCCGAAAAGTCCAGATGAAATCGACGACCGCGAGATCGTTATAATATTCTTCTCCTAAATTTATGACTGTGTCACGGGTTCCGTGTCGGATTTCAAACCCTAGCCATCTTCTGGCCCGAAAATACCGATTTCGGCCCATTTTTTGTCTGGTGGTACGAAAATCGCCCGAAAAGTCCAGATGAAATCGACGACCGCGAGATCCTTGTAACATTCTTCTCCTAAATTTATGACTGTGTCTCGGGTTCCGTGTCAAATTTCAAACCCCAGCCATCGTCTGGCGTGTAAATACCAATATCGGCCCATTTTTGTCGGGTGGTACGAAAATCGCCCGAAAAATCCAGATGAAATCGGCAACCGCTAGATCCTTCTAGCATTCTTCTCATAAATTTATGACTGTATCTCGGGTTCCGTGTCAGATTTCAAACCCCTGCAATCGTCTGGTTCGAAAATACCGATTTCGGCCTATTTTTGTCGGGTGGTACGAAAATCGCCCGAAAAGTCCAATTGAAATCTACGACCGCGAGATCCTTGTAACATTCTTCTCCTAAATTTATGACTGTGTCTCGGGTTCCATGTCGGATTTCAAACCCTAGCCATCGTCTGGCCCGAAAATACCGATTTCGACCCATTTTTGTCACGTGGTACGAAAATCGCCAGAAAAGTCCAGATGAAATCGACGACCGCGAGATCCTTGTAGCATTCTTCTTCTAAATTTATGACTGTGTCTCGGGTTCCGTGTCGGATTTCAAATCCTAGTCATCGTCTGGCCCGTAAATACCGATTTCGGCCTATTTTTGTCGGGTGCTACGAAAATCGCTCGAAAAGTCCATATGAAATCGACGACCGCGAGATCCTTGTAGCATTCTTCTCCTAAATTTATGACTGTGGCTCGGGTTCCGTGTCGGATTTCAAACCCTAGCCATCGTCTGTCCCGTAAATACCGATTTCGGCCCATTTTTGTCGGGTGGAACGAAAATCTCCCGAATAGTTCATATGAAATCCACGACCGCGAGATCCTTGTAGCATTCTTCTCCTAAATTTATCACTGTGTCTCGGGTTTCGTGTAAGATTTCAAACCCTAGCCATCGTCTGGCCCGAAAATACCGATTTTGGCCTATTTTTTGTCTGGTGGTACGAAAATCGCCCGAAAAGTCCAGATGAAATCGACGACCGCGAGATCCTTGTAGCATTCTTCTCCTAAATTTATGAGTGTATCTCGGTTTCCGTGTCAGATTTCAAACCCTAGCCATCTTCTGGCCCGAAAATACCGATTTCGGCCCATTTTTTGTCTGGTGGTACGAAAATCGCCCGAAAAGTCCAGATGAAATCGGCAACCGCTAGATCCTTCTAGCATTCTTCTACTAAATTTATGACTGTATCTCGGGTTCCGTGTCAGATTTCAAACTCCAGCAATCGTCTGGTTCGAAAATACCGATTTCGGCCTATTTTTGTCGGGTGGTACGAAAATCGCCCGAAAAGTCCAATTGAAATCTACGACCGCGAGATCCTTGTAACATTCTTCTCCTAAATTTATGACTGTGTCTCGGGTTCCATGTCGGATTTCAAACCCTAGCCATCGTCTGGCCCGAAAATACCGACTTCGACCCATTTTTGTCACGTGGTACGAAAATCGCCCGAAAAGTCCAGATGAAATCGACGACCGCGAGATCCTTGTAGCATTCTTCTTCTAAATTTATGACTGTGTCTCAGGTTCCGTGTCGGATTTCAAATCCTAGCCATCGTCTGGCCCGTAAATACCGAATTCGGCCTATTTTTGTCGGGTGGTACGAAAATCGCTCGAAAAGTCCATATGAAATCGACGACCGCGAGATCCTTGTAGCATTCTTCTCCTAAATTTATGACTGTGTCTCGGGATCCGTGTCGGATTTCAAACCCTAGCCATCGTCTGTCCCGTAAATACCGATTTCGGCCCATTTTTGTCGGGTGGAACGAAAATCTCCCGAATAGTTCATATGAAATCGACGACCGCGAGATCCTTGTAGCATTCTTCTCCTAAATTTATGACTGTATCTTGGGTTCCGTGTCAGATTTCAAACCCTAGCCATCGTCTTGCCCGAAAATACCGATTTCGGCCCATTTTTGTCGGGTGGTACGAAAATCGCCCAAAAAGTCCAGATGAAATCGACAACCGCGAGATCCTTGTATCATTTTTCTCCTAAATTTATGACCGTGTCTTGGGTTTCGTGTCAGATTTCAAACCCAAGCCATCGTCTGGCCTGTAAATCCCGATTTCGGCCCATTTTTGTCGGGTGGTACGAAAATCGACCGAAAAATCCAGATGAAATCGGCGACCGCGAGATCCTTGTAGCATTCTTCTCCTAAATTTATGACTATGTCTCGGGATCCGTGTCGGATTTCAAACCCTAGCCATCGTCTGGTTTGAAAATACCGATTTCGGCCCATTTTTGTTGGGTGGTATGAAAATCACCCGAAAAGTCCAGATGAAATCGACGACCGCGAGATCCTTGTAGCATTCTTCTCCTAAATTTATGACTGTGTCTCGGGTTTCGTGTCAGATTTCAAACCCTAGCCATCGTTTGGCCCAAAAATACCGATTTCTGCCTATTTTTTGTCTGGTGGTACGAAAATCGCCCGAGAAGTCCAGATGAAATCGACGACCGCGAGATCGTTATAACATTCTTCTCCTAAATTTATGACTGTGACTCGGGTTCCGTGTCGGATTTCAAACCCTAGCCATCGTCTGGCCTGTAAATACCGATTTCGGCCCATTTTTGTCGGGTGGTACGTAAATCGCCCGAAAAATCTAGATGAAATCGACAACCACGAGATCCTTGTAGCATTCTTCTCCTAAATTAATGAGTGTATCTCGGGTTCCGTGTCAAATTTCAAACCCTAGCCATCTTCTGGCCCGAAAATACCGATTTCGGCCCATTTTTTGTCTGGTGGTACGAAAATCGCCTAAAAAGTCCAGATGAAATCGACGACCGCGAGATCCTTCTAACATTCTTCTCCTAAATTTATGACTGTGTCTCGGGTTCCGTGTCAGATTTCAAATCCTAGCCATCGTCTGGCGTGTAAATACCGATTTCGGCCCATTTTTGTCGGGTGGTACGAAAATCGCCCGAAAAATACAGATGAAATCGACGACCGCGAGATCCTTGTAACATTCTTCTCCTAAATTTATGACTGTGTCTCGGGTTCCGTGTCAAATTTCAAACCCCAGCCATCGTCTGGCGTGTAAATACCAATATCGGCCCATTTTTGTCGGGTGGTACGAAAATCGCCCGAAAAATCCAGATGAAATCGGCAACCGCTAGATCCTTCTAGCATTCTTCTCATAAATTTATGACTGTATCTCGAGTTCCGTGTCAGATTTCAAACCCCTGCAATCGTCTGGTTCGAAAATACCGATTTCGGCCTATTTTTGTCGGGTGGTACGAAAATCGCCCGAAAAGTCCAATTGAAATCTACGACCGCGAGATCCTTGTAACATTCTTCTCCTAAATTTATGACTGTGTCTCGGGTTCCATGTCGGATTTCAAACCCTAGCCATCGTCTGGCCCGAAAATACCGATTTCGACCCATTTTTGTCACGTGGTACGAAAATCGCCAGAAAAGTCCAGATGAAATCGACAACCGCGAGATCCTTGTAGCATTTTTCTCCTAAATTTATGACCGTGTCTTGGGTTTCGTGTCAGATTTCAAACCCTAGCCATCGTCTGGCCTGTAAATCCCGATTTCGGCCCATTTTTGTCGGGTGGTACGAAAATCGACCGAAAAATCCAGATGAAATCAGCGACCGCGAGATCCTTGTAGCATTCTTCTCCTAAATTTATGACTATGTCTCGGGATCCGTGTCGGATTTCAAACCCTAGCCATCGTCTGGTTCGAAAATACCGATTTCGGCCCATTTTTGTTGGGTGGTATGAAAATCACCCGAAAAGTCCAGATGAAATCGACGACCGCGAGATCCTTGTAGCATTCTTCTCCTAAATTTATCACTGTGTCTCGGGTTTCGTGTCAGATTTCAAACCCTAGCCATCGTCTGGCCCGAAAATACCGATTTCGGCCTATTTTTTGTCTGGTGGTACGAAAATCGCCCGAAAAGTCCAGATGAAATCGATGACCGCGAGATCGTTATAACATTCTTCTCCTAAATTTATGACTGTGACTCGGGCTCCGTGTCGGATTTCAAACCCTAGCCATCGTCTGGCTTGTAAATACCGATTTCGGCCCATTTTTGTCGGGTGGTACGTAAATCGCCCGAAAAATCCAGATGAAATCGACAACCACGAGATCCTTGTAGCATTCTTCTCCTAAATTTATGACTATGTCTCGGGATCCGTGTCGGATTTCAAACCCTAGCCATCGTCTGTTCCGTAAATACCGATTTCGGCCCATTTTTGTCGGGTGGAACGAAAATCTCCCGAATAGTTCATATGAAATCGACGACCGCGAGATCCTTGTAGCATTCTTCTCCTAAATTTATGACTGTATCTTGGGTTCCGTGTCAGATTTCAAACCCTAGCCATCGTCTGGCCCGAAAATACCGATTTCGGCCCATTTTTGTCGGGTGGAACGAAAATCTCCCGAATAGTTCATATGAAATCGACGACCGCGAGATCCTTGTAGCATTCTTCTCCTAAATTTATGACTGTATCTTGGGTTCCGTGTCAGATTTCAAACCCTAGCCATCGTCTGGCCCGAAAATACCGATTTCGGCCTTTTTTGTTGTGTGGTACGAAAATCGCCCAAAAAGTCCAGATGAAATCGACAACCGCGAGATCCTTGTAGCATTTTTCTCCTAAATTTATGACCGTGTCTTGGGTTTCATGTCAGATTTCAAACCCTAGCCATCGTCTGGCCTGTAAATCCCGATTTCGGCCCATTTTGGTCGGGTGGTACGGAAATCGACCGAAAAATCCAGATGAAATCGGCGACCGCGAGATCCTTGTAGCATTCTTCTCCTAAATTTATGACTATGTCTCGGGATCCGTGTCGGATTTCAAACCCTATCAATCGTCTGGTTCAAAAATACCGATTTCGGCCTATTTTTGTCGGGTGGTACGAAAATCGCCCAAAAAGTCCAGATGAAATCTACGACTGCGAGATCCTTGTAACATTCTTCTCCTAAATTTATGACTGTGTCTCGGGTTCCGTGTCGGATTTCAAACCCAAGCCATCGTCTGGCCCGAAAATACCAATTTCGACCCATTTTTGTCACGTCGTACGAAAATCGCCCGAAAAGTCTAGATGAAATCGACGACCGCGAGATCCTTGTAGCATTCTCCTCCTAAATTTATGACTGTGTCTCGGGTTCCGTGTC
The DNA here is from genome assembly GCA_037974735.1 of Cicer chorassanicum. Taxonomy (NCBI): domain Eukaryota; kingdom Viridiplantae; phylum Streptophyta; class Magnoliopsida; order Fabales; family Fabaceae; genus Cicer; species Cicer chorassanicum. The sequence continues at coordinate 538,309 of JBBPBP010009777.1, forward strand.
GGATTTCAAACCTTAGCCATCGTTTGGCCCGTAAGTACCGATTTCGGCCCATTTTTGTCAAGTGGTAGGAAAATCGCCCGAAAAATCTAGATGAAATCGACAACCGCGAGATCCTTGTAGCATTCTTCTCCTAAATTTATGACTGTGTCTCGGGTTCCGTGTCGGGTTTCAAACCCTAGCCATCGTTTGGTCCGAAAATACCGATTTCGGCCCATTACTGTTGGGTGGTATGAAAATCACCCGAAAAGTCCAGATGAAATCGACGACCGCGAGATCCTTGTAGCATTCTTCTCCTAAATTTATGACTGTGTCTCGAGTTTCGTGTCAGATTTCAAACCCTAGCCATCGTCTGGCCCGAAAATACCGATTTCGGCCCATTTTTTGTCTGGTGGTACGAAAATCGCCCGAAAAGTCCAGATGAAATCGACGACCGCGAGATCGTTATAACATTCTTCTCCTAAATTTATGACTGTGTCTCGGGTTCCGTGTCGGATTTCAAACCCTAGCCATCGTCTGTCCCGTAAATACCGATTTCGGCCTATTTTTTCGGGTGGAACGAAAATCTCCCGAATAGTTCATATGAAATCCACGACCGCGAGATGCTTGTAGCATTCTTCTCCTAAATTTATGATTATATCTTGGGTTCTGTGTCAGATTTCAAACCCTAGCCATCGTCTGGCCCGAAAATACCGATTTCGGCCCATTTTTGTCGGGTGGTACGAAAATCGCCCAAAAAGTCCAGATGAAATCGACAACCGCGAGATCCTTGTAGCATTTTTCTCCTAAATTTATGACCGTGTCCTTGGTTTCGTGTCAGATTTCAAACCCTAGCCATCGTCTGGCCTGTAAATCCCGATTTCGGCCCATTTTTGTTGGGTGGTATGAAAATCACCCGAAAAGTCCAGATGAAATCGACGACCGCGAGATCCTTGTAGCATTCTTCTCCTAAATTTATGACTGTGTCTTGGGTTTCGTGTCAGATTTCAAACCCTAGCCATCGTCTGGCCCGAAAGTACCGATTTCGGCCTATTTTTTATCTGGTGGTACGAAAATCGCCCGAAAAGTCCAGATGAAATCGACGACCGCGAGATCGTTATAACATTCTTCTCCTAAATTTATGACTGTGACTCGGGTTCCGTGTCGGATTTCAAACCCTAGCCATCGTCTGGCCTGTAAATACCGATTTCGGCCCATTTTTGTCGGGTGGTACAAAAATCGCCCGAAAAATCCAGATGAAATTGACAACCACGAGATCCTTGTAACATTCTTCTCCTAAATTTATGACTGTGTCTCGGGTTCCGTGTCAGATTTCAAATCCTAGCCATCGTCTGGCGTGTAAATACCGATTTCGGCCCATTTTTGTCGGGTGGTACGAAAATCGCCCGAAAAATCCAGATGAAATTGGCAACCGCTAGATCCTTCTAGCATTCTTCTCCAAAATTTATGACTGTATCTCGGGTTCCGTGTCAGATTTCAAACCCCAGCAATCGTCTGGTTCGAAAATGTCGATTTCGGCCTATTTTTGTCGGGTGGTACGAAAATCGCCCGAAAAGTACAATTGAAATCTACGACCGCGAGATCCTTGTAACATTCTTCTCCTAAATTTATGATTGTGTCTCGGGTTCCATGTCGGATTTCAAACCCTAGCCATCGTCTGGCCCGAAAATACCGATTTCGACCCATTTTTGTCACGTGTTACGAAAATCGCCCGAAAAGTCCAGATGAAATCGACTACCGCGAGATCCTTGTAGCATTCTTCTTCTAAATATATGACTGTGTCTCGGGTTCCGTGTCAGATTTCAAATCCTAGCCATCGTTTGGCCCGTAAATACCGATTTCGGCCCATTTTTGTCGGGTGGTACGAAAATCGCCCGAAAAGTCCATATGAAATCGACGACCGCGAGATCCTTGTAGCATTCTTCTCCTAAATTTATGACTGTGTCTCGGGTTCCGTGTCGGATTTCAAACCCTAGCCATCGTCTGTCCCGTAAATACCGATTTCGGCATGTTTTTGTCGGGTGGAACGAAAATCTCCCGAATAGTTCATATGAAATCGACGACCGTGAGATTCTTGTAGCATTCTTCTCCTAAATTTATGATTGTATCTTTGGTTCCGTGTCAGATTTCAAACCCTAGCCATCGTCTGGCCCGAAAATACCGATTTGGGCCCATTGTTGTCGGGTGGTACCAAAATCGCCCAAAAAGTCCAGATGAAATCGACAACCGCGAGATCCTTGTAGCATTTTTCTCCTAAATTTATGACCGTGTCTTGGGTTTCGTGTCAGATTTCAAACCCTAGCCATCGTCTGGCCTGTAAATCCCGATTTCGGCCCATTTTTGTCGGGTGGTACGAAAATCGACCGAAAAATCCAGATGAAATCGGCGACCGCGAGATCCTTGTAGCATTCTTCTCCTAAATTTATGACTATGTCTCGGGATACGTGTTGGATTTCAAACCCTAGCCATCGTCTGGTTCGAAAATACCGATTTCGGCCTATTTTTGTCGGGTAGTACGAAAATCGCCCGAAAAGTCCATATGAAATCGACGACCGCGAGATCCTTGTAGCATTCTTCTCCTAAATTTATGACCTGTCTCAGGTATTGTGTCGTTTTTCAAACCCTAGCCATCGTCTGGCCCGAAAATACCGATTTCGGCCCATTTTTTGTCTGGTGGTACGAAAATCGCCCGAAAAGTCCAGATGAAATCGATGACCGCGAGATCGTTATAACATTCTTCTCCTAAATTTATTACTATGTCTCGGGTTCCGTGTCGGATTTCAAACCCTAGCCATCGTCTGGCCTGTAAATACCGATTTCGGCCCATTTTTGTCGGGTGGTAGGAAAATCGCCCGAAAAATCTAGATGAAATCGACAACCGCGAGATCCTTGTAGCATTCTTCTCCTAAATTTATGAGTGTATCTCGGGTTCCGTGTTAGATTTCAAACCTTAGCCATCTTCTGGCCCGAAAATACCGATTTCGACCCATTTTTTGTCTGGTGGTACGAAAATCGCCCGAAAAGTCCAGATGAAATCGACGAACGCGAGATCCTTGTAACATTCTTCTCCTATATTTATGACTGTGTCTCGGGTTCCGTGTCGGATTTCAAACCCTAGCCATCGTCTGGCGTGTAAATACCGATTTCGGCCCATTTTTGTCGGGTGGTACGAAAATCGCCCGAAAAATCCAGATGAAATCGGCAACCGCTAGATCCTTCTAGCATTCTTCTCCTAAATTTATGACTGTATCTCGGGTTCCGTGTCAGATTTCAAACCCTAGCAATCGTCTGGTTCGAAAATACCGATTTCGGCCTATTTTTGTCGGGTGGTACGAAAATCGCCCGAAAAGTCCAATTGAAATCTACGACCACGAGATCCTTGAAACATTCTTCTCCTAAATTTATGACTGTGTCTCGGGTTCCATGTCGGATTTCAAACCCTAGCCATCGTCTGGCCCGAAAATACCGATTTCGACCCATTTTTGTCACGTGGTACGAAAATCGCCCGAAAAGTCCAGATGAAATCGACGACCGCGAGATCCTTGTAGCATTCTTCTTCTAAATTTATGACTGTGTCTCGGGTTCCGTGTCGGATTTCAAATCCTAGCCATCGTCTGGCCCGTAAATACCGATTTCGGCCCATTTTTGTCGGGTGGTACGAAAATCGCTCGAAAAGTCCATATGAAATCGACGACTGCGAGATCCTTGTAGCATTCTTCTCCTAAATTTATGACTGTGTCTCGGGTTCCGTGTCAAATTTCAAACCCTAGCCATCGTCTGTCCCGTAAATACCGATTTCGGCCCATTTTTGTCGGGTGGAACGAAAATCTCCCGAATAGTTCATATGAAATCGACGACCGCGAGATCCTTGTAGCATTCTTCTCCTAAATTTATGACTGTATCTTGGGTTCCGTGTCAGATTTCAAACCCTAGCCATCGTCTGGCCCGAAAATACCGATTTCGGCCTTTTTTGTTGTGTGGTACGAAAATCGCCCAAAAAGTCCAGATGAAATCGACAACCGCGAGATCCTTGTAGCATTTTTCTCCTAAATTTATGACCGTGTCTTGGGTTTCATGTCAGATTTCAAACCCTAGCCATCGTCTGGCCTGTAAATCCCGATTTCGGCCCATTTTGGTCGGGTGCTACGGAAATCGACCGAAAAATCCAGATGAAATCGGCGACCGCGAGATCCTTGTAGCATTCTTCTCCTAAATTTATGACTATGTCTCGGGATCCGTGTCGGATTTCAAACCCAAGCCATCGTCTGGCCCGAAAATACCAATTTCGACCCATTTTTGTCACGTCGTACGAAAATCGCCCGAAAAGTCTAGATGAAATCGACGACCGCGAGATCCTTGTAGCATTCTCCTCCTAAATTTATGACTATGTCTCGGGTTCCGTGTCGGATTTCAAACCTTAGCCATCGTCTGGCCCGTAAGTACCGATTTCGGCCCATTTTTGTCAAGTGGTAGGAAAATCGCCCGAAAAATCTAGATGAAATCGACAACCGCGAGATCCTTGTAGCATTCTTCTCCTAAATTTATGATTGTGTCTCGGGTTCCGTGTCGGGTTTCAAACCCTAGCCATCGTTTGGTCCGAAAATACCGATTTCGGCCCATTACTGTTGGGTGGTATGAAAATCACCCGAAAAGTCCAGATGAAATCGACGACCGCGAGATCCTTGTAGCATTCTTCTCCTAAATTTATGACTGTGTCTCGAGTTTCGTGTCAGATTTCAAACCCTAGCCATCGTCTGGCCCGAAAATACCGATTTCGGCCCATTTTTTGTCTGGTGGTACGAAAATCGCCCGAAAAGTCCAGATGAAATCGACGACCGCGAGATCGTTATAACATTCTTCTCCTAAATTTATGACTGTGTCTCGGGTTCCGTGTCGGATTTCAAACCCTAGCCATCGTCTGTCCCGTAAATACCGATTTCGGCCTATTTTTTCGGGTGGAACGAAAATCTCCCGAATAGTTCATATGAAATCCACGACCGCGAGATGCTTGTAGCATTCTTCTCCTAAATTTATGATTATATCTTGGGTTCTGTGTCAGATTTCAAACCCTAGCCATCGTCTGGCCCGAAAATACCGATTTCGGCCCATTTTTGTCGGGTGGTACGAAAATCGCCCAAAAAGTCCAGATGAAATCGACAACCGCGAGATCCTTGTAGCATTTTTCTCCTAAATTTATGACCGTGTCCTTGGTTTCGTGTCAGATTTCAAACCCTAGCCATCGTCTGGCCTGTAAATCCCGATTTCGGCCCATTTTTGTTGGGTGGTATGAAAATCACCCGAAAAGTCCAGATGAAATCGACGACCGCGAGATCCTTGTAGCATTCTTCTCCTAAATTTATGACTGTGTCTTGGGTTTCGTGTCAGATTTCAAACCCTAGCCATCGTCTGGCCCGAAAGTACCGATTTCGGCCTATTTTTTATCTGGTGGTACGAAAATCGCCCGAAAAGTCCAGATGAAATCGACGACCGCGAGATCGTTATAACATTCTTCTCCTAAATTTATGACTGTGACTCGGGTTCCGTGTCGGATTTCAAACCCTAGCCATCGTCTGGCCTGTAAATACCGATTTCGGCCCATTTTTGTCGGGTGGTACAAAAATCGCCCGAAAAATCCAGATGAAATTGACAACCACGAGATCCTTGTAACATTCTTTTCCTAAATTTATGACTGTGTCTCGGGTTCCGTGTCAGATTTCAAATCCTAGCCATCGTCTGGCGTGTAAATACCGATTTCGGCCCATTTTTGTCGGGTGGTACGAAAATCGCCCGAAAAATCCAGATGAAATTGGCAACCGCTAGATCCTTCTAGCATTCTTCTCCAAAATTTATGACTGTATCTCGGGTTCCGTGTCAGATTTCAAACCCCAGCAATCGTCTGGTTCGAAAATGTCGATTTCGGCCTATTTTTGTCGGGTGGTACGAAAATCGCCCGAAAAGTACAATTGAAATCTACGACCGCGAGATCCTTGTAACATTCTTCTCCTAAATTTATGATTGTGTCTCGGGTTCCATGTCAAATTTCAAACCCTAGCCATCGTCTGGCCCGAAAATACCGATTTCGACCCATTTTTGTCACGTGTTACGAAAATCGCCCGAAAAGTCCAGATGAAATCGACTACCGCGAGATCCTTGTAGCATTCTTCTTCTAAATTTATGACTGTGACTCGGGTTCCGTGTCAGATTTCAAATCCTAGCCATCGTTTGGCCCGTAAATACCGATTTCGGCCCATTTTTGTCGGGTGGTACGAAAATCGCCCGAAAAGTCCATATGAAATCGACGACCGCGAGATCCTTGTAGCATTCTTCTCCTAAATTTATGACTGTGTCTCGGGTTCCGTGTCGGATTTCAAACCCTAGCCATCGTCTGTCCCGTAAATACCGATTTCGGCATGTTTTTGTCGGGTGGAACGAAAATCTCCCGAATAGTTCATATGAAATCGACGACCGTGAGATCCTTGTAGCATTCTTCTCCTAAATTTATGATTGTATCTTTGGTTCCGTGTCAGATTTCAAACCCTAGCCATCGTCTGGCCCGAAAATACCGATTTGGGCCCATTTTTGTCGGGTGGTACCAAAATCGCCCAAAAAGTCCAGATGAAATCGACAACCGCGAGATCCTTGTAGCATTTTTCTCCTAAATTTATGACCGTGTCTTGGGTTTCGTGTCAGATTTCAAACCCTAGCCATCGTCTGGCCTGTAAATCCCGATTTCGGCCCATTTTTGTCGGGTGGTACGAAAATCGACCGAAAAATCCAGATGAAATCGGCGACCGCGAGATCCTTGTAGCATTCTTCTCCTAAATTTATGACTATGTCTCGGGATACGTGTTGGATTTCAAACCCTAGCCATCGTCTGGTTCGAAAATACCGATTTCGGCCTATTTTTGTCGGGTAGTACGAAAATCGCCCGAAAAGTCCATATGAAATCGACGACCGCGAGATCCTTGTAGCATTCTTCTCCTAAATTTATGACCTGTCTCAGGTATTGTGTCGTTTTTCAAACCCTAGCCATCGTCTGGCCCGAAAATACCGATTTCGGCCCATTTTTTGTCTGGTGGTACGAAAATCGCCCGAAAAGTCCAGATGAAATCGATGACCGCGAGATCGTTATAACATTCTTCTCCTAAATTTATTACTGTGTCTCGGGTTCCGTGTCGGATTTCAAACCCTAGCCATCGTCTGGCCTGTAAATACCGATTTCGACCCATTTTTTGTCTGGTGGTACGAAAATCGCCCGAAAAGTCCAGATGAAATCGACGACCGCGAGATCCTTGTAACATTCTTCTCCTATATTTATGACTGTGTCTCGGGTTCCGTGTCGGATTTCAAACCCTAGCCATCGTCTGGCGTGTAAATACCGATTTCGGCCCATTTTTGTCGGGTGGTACGAAAATCGCCCGAAAAATCCAGATGAAATCGGCAACCGCTAGATCCTTCTAGCATTCTTCTCCTAAATTTATGACTGTATCTCGGGTTCTGTGTCAGATTTCAAACCCTAGCAATCGTCTGGTTCGAAAATACCGATTTCGGCCTATTTTTGTCGGGTGGTACGAAAATCGCCCGAAAAGTCCAATTGAAATCTACGACCGCGAGATCCTTGAAACATTCTTCTCCTAAATTTATGACTGTGTCTCGGGTTCCATGTCGGATTTCAAACCCTAGCCATCGTCTGGCCCGAAAATACCGATTTCGACCCATTTTTGTCACGTGGTACGAAAATCGCCCGAAAAGTCCAGATGAAATCGACGACCGCGAGATCCTTGTAGCATTCTTCTTCTAAATTTATGACTGTGTCTCGGGTTCCGTGTCGGATTTCAAATCCTAGCCATCGTCTGGCCCGTAAATACCGATTTCGGCCCATTTTTGTCGGGTGGTACGAAAATCGCTCGAAAAGTCCATATGAAATCGACGACCGCGAGATCCTTGTAGCATTCTTCTCCTAAATTTATGATTGTGTCTCAGGTTCCGTGTCGGATTTCAAACCCTAGCCATCGTATGTCCCGTAAATACCGATTTCGGCCCATTTTTGTCGGGTGGAACGAAAATCTCCCGAATAGTTCATATGAAATCGACGACCGCGAGATCCTTGTAGCATTCTTCTCCTAAATTTATGACTGTATCTTGGGTTCCGTGTCAGATTTCAAACCCTAGCTATCGTCTGGCCCGAAAATACCGATTTCGGCCCATTTTTGCGGGTGGTATGAAAATCGCCCAAAAAGTCCAGATGAAATCGACAACCGCGAGATCCTTGTAGCATTTTTCTCCTAAATTTATGACCGTGTCTTGGGTTTCGTGTCAGATTTCAAACCCTAGCCATCGTCTGGCCTGTAAATCCCGATTTCGGCCCATTTTTGTCGGGTGGTACGAAAATCGACCGAAAAATCCAGATGAAATCAGCGACCGCGAGATCCTTGTAGCATTCTTCTCCTAAATTTATGACTATGTCTCGGGATCCGTGTCGGATTTCAAACCCTAGCCATCGTCTGGTTCGAAAATACCGATTTCGGCCCATTTTTGTTGGGTGGTATGAAAATCACCCGAAAAGTCCAGATGAAATCGACGACCGCGAGATCCTTGTAGCATTCTTCTCCTAAATTTATCACTGTGTCTCGGGTTTCGTGTCAGATTTCAAACCCTAGCCATCGTCTGGCCCGAAAATACCGATTTCGGCCTATTTTTTGTCTGGTGGTACGAAAATCGCCCGAAAAGTCCAGATGAAATCGATGACCGCGAGATCGTTATAACATTCTTCTCCTAAATTTATGACTGTGACTCGGGCTCCGTGTCGGATTTCAAACCCTAGCCATCGTCTGGCTTGTAAATACCGATTTCGGCCCATTTTTGTCGGGTGGTACGTAAATCGCCCGAAAAATCCAGATGAAATCGACAACCACGAGATCCTTGTAGCATTCTTCTCCTAAATTTATGAGTGTATCTCAGTTTCCGTGTCAGATTTCAAACCCTAGCCATCTTCTGGCCCGAAAATACCGATTTCGGCCCATTTTTTGTCTGGTGGTACGAAAATCGCCCGAAAAGTCCAGATGAAATTGGCAACCGCTAGATCCTTCTAGCATTCTTCTCCTAAATTTATGACTGTATCTCGGGTTCCGTGTCAGATTTCAAACCCCAGCAATCGTCTGGTTCGAAAATACCGATTTCGGCCTATTTTTGTCGGGTGGTACGAAAATCGCCCGAAAAGTCCAATTGAAATCTACGACCGCGAAATCCTTGTAACATTCTTTTCCTAAATTTATGACTGTGTCTCGGGTTCCATGTCGGATTTCAAACCCTAGCCATCGTCTGGCCCGAAAATACCGACTTCGACCCATTTTTGTCACGTGGTACGAAAATCGCCCGAAAAGTCCAGATGAAATCGACGACCGCGAGATCCTTGTAGCATTCTTCTTCTAAATTTATGACTGTGTCTCAGGTTCCGTGTCGGATTTCAAATCCTAGCCATCGTCTGGCCCGTAAATACCGAATTCGGCCTATTTTTGTCGGGTGGTACGAAAATCGCTCGAAAAGTCCATATGAAATCGACGACCGCGAGATCCTTGTAGCATTCTTCTCCTAAATTTATGACTGTGTCTCGGGATCCGTGTCGGATTTCAAACCCTAGCCATCGTCTGTCCCGTAAATACCGATTTCGGCCCATTTTTGTCGGGTGGAACGAAAATCTCCCGAATAGTTCATATGAAATCGACGACCGCGAGATCCTTGTAGCATTCTTCTCCTAAATTTATGACTGTATCTTGGGTTCCGTGTCAGATTTCAAACCCTAGCTATCGTCTGGCCCGAAAATACCGATTTCGGCCCATTTTTGCGGGTGGTATGAAAATCGCCCAAAAAGTCCAGATGAAATCGACAACCGCGAGATCCTTGTAGCATTTTTCTCCTAAATTTATGACCGTGTCTTGGGTTTCGTGTCAGATTTCAAACCCTAGCCATCGTCTGGCCTGTAAATCCCGATTTCGGCCCATTTTTGTCGGGTGGTACGAAAATCGACCGAAAAATCCAGATGAAATCGGCGACCGCGAGATCCTTGTAGCATTCTTCTCCTAAATTTATGACTATGTCTCGGGATCCGTGTCGGATTTCAAACCCTAGCCATCGTCTGGTTCGAAAATACCGATTTCGGCCTATTTTTGTTGGGTAGTACGAAAATCGCCCGAAAAGTCCATATGAAATCGACGACCGCGAGATCCTTGTAGCATTCTTCTCCTAAATTTATGACTGTGTCTTAGGTTCCGTGTCGGATTTAAAACCCTATCCATTGTCTGGCCCGAAAAAACCGATTTCTACCAATTTTTGTCACGTGGTACGAAAATTGCCCGAAAAGTCCAGATGAAATCGACGACCGCGAGATCCTTGTAGCATTCTTCTCCTAAATTTATGACTGTTTCTCGGGTTCCGTGTCGGATTTCAAACCCTAGCCATCGTCTGGCCCGTAAATACCGATTTCGGCCCATTTTTGTCGGGTGGTACGAAAATCGCCCAAATAGTTCATATGAAATCGACGACCGCGAGATCCTTGTAGCATTCTTCTCCTAAATAAATGATTGTATCTCGGGTTCCGTGTCAGATTTGAAACCCTAGCCATCGTCTAGCCCGAAAATACCGATTTCGGCCCATTTATGTCGGGTGGTACGAAAATCGCCCGAAAGGTCTAGATGAAATCGACAACTGCGAGATCCTTGTAGCATTCTTCTCCTAAATTTATGACCTGTCTCGGGTATTGTGTCGGTTTTCAAACCCTAGCCATCGTATGGCCCGTAAATACCGATTTCGGCCCATTTTAGTCGGGTGGTACGAAAATCGCCCGAAAATTCCAGATGAAATCGAAAACGGCGAGATCCTTGTAGCATTCTTCTCCAAAATTTATGACTGTATCTCGGGTTCCGTGTCAGATTTCAAACCCTAGCCATTGTCTGGCGCGAAAATACCGATTTCGGCCCATTTTTGGCTGGTGCTACGAAAATCGCCCGAGAAGTCCAGATGAAATCGACGACCGCGAGATCCTTGTAACATGCTTCTCCTAAATTTATTAATGTGTCTCGGGTTCCGTGTCGGATTTCAAACCCTAGCCATCGTCTGGCCTGTAAATACCGATTTCGGCCCATTTTTGTCGGGTGGTACGAAAATCTCCCGAAAAATCCAGATGAAATCGACAACCGCGAGATCCTTGTAGCATTCTTCTCCTGAATTTATGACTGTATCTCGGGTTCTGTGTCAGATTTAAAACCCTAGCAATCGTCTGGTTCGAAAATACCGATTTCGGCCTATTTTTGTCGGGTGGTACGAAAATCGCCCGAAAAGTCCAGATGAAATCTACGACTGCGAGATCCTTGTAACATTCTTCTCCTAAATTTATGACTGTGTCTCGGGTTCCGTGTCGGATTTCAAACCTTAGCCATCGTCTGGCCCGTAAATACCGATTTCGGCCCATTTTTGTCGGGTGGTACGAAAATCGCCCGAATAGTTCATATGAAATCGACGACCACGAGATCCTTGTAGCATTCTTCTCCTAAATTTATGATTGTATCTCGGGTTCCGTGTCAGATTTCAAACCCTAGCCAACGTCTAGCCCGAAAATACCGATTTCGGCCCATTTTTGTCGGGTGGTACGAAAATCGCCCGAAAAGTCTAGATGAAATCGATAACTGCGAGATCCTTGTAGCATTCTTCTCCTAAATTTATGACCTGTCTCGGGTATTGTGTCGGTTTTCAAACCCTAGCCATCGTCTGGCCCGTAAATACCGATTTCGGCCCATTTTTGTCGGGTGGTACGAAAATCGCCCGAAAATTCCAGATGAAATCGAAAACGGCGAGATCCTTGTAGCATTCTTCTCCTAAATTTATGACTGTATCTCGGGTTCCGTGTCGGATTTCAAACCCTAGCCATCGTCTGGCCCGAAAATACCGATTTCGACCCATTTTTGTCACGTGGTACGAAAATCGCCC
>JBBPBP010009777.1:570465-583918 GCA_037974735.1 Cicer chorassanicum
AAACCCTAGCCATCGTCTGGCCCGAAAATACCGATTTCGGCCCATTTTTGTCGGGTGGTACGAAAATCGCCCGAAAAGTCCAGTTGAAATAGACGACCGTGAGATCCTTGTAGCATTCTTCTCCTAAATTTATGACTGTGTCTCGGGTTCCGTGTAGGATTTCAAACCCTAGCCATCGTCTGGCCCGAAAATACCGATTTCGACCCTTTTTTGTCGGGTGGTACGAAAATCACTTGAAAAGTGCAGATGAAATCGACGACCGCGAGATCCTTGTAGCATTCTTCTCCTAAATTTATATCTGTGTCTCGGGTTCCGTGTCGGATTTCAAACCCTAGCCATCGTCTGTCCCGTAAATACCGATTTCGGCCCATTTTTGTCGGGTGGAACGAAAATCTCCCGAATAGTTCATATGAAATCGACGACCGCGAAATCCTTGTAGCATTCTTCTCCTAAATTTATGACTGTATCTTGGGTTCCGTGTCAGATTTCAAACCCTAGCCATCGTCTGGCCCGAAAATACCGATTTCGGCCCATTTTTGCGGGTGGTATGAAAATCGCCCAAAAAGTCCAGATGAAATCGACAACCGCGAGATCCTTGTAGCATTTTTCTCCTAAATTTATGACCGTGTCTTTGGTTTCGTGTCAGATTTCAAACCCTAGCCATCGTCTGGCCTGTAAATCCCGATTTCGGCCCATTTTTGTCGGGTGGTACGAAAATCGACCGAAAAATCCAGATGAAATCGGCGACCGCGAGATCCTTGTAGCATTCTTCTCCTAAATTTATGACTATGTCTCGGGATCTGTGTCGGATTTCAAACCCTAGCCATCGTCTGGTTCGAAAATACCGATTTCGGCCTATTTTTGTTGGGTAGTACGAAAATCGCCCGAAAAGTCCATATGAAATCGACGACCGCGAGATCCTTGTAGCATTCTTCTCCTAAATTTATGACTGTGTCTTAGGTTCCGTGTCGGATTTAAAACCCTATCCATCGTCTGGCCCGAAAAAACCGATTTCTACCAATTTTTGTCACGTGGTACGAAAATTGCCCGAAAAGTCCAGATGAAATCGACGACCGCGAGATCCTTGTAGCATTCTTCTCCTAAATTTATGACTGTTTCTCGGGTTCCGTGTCGGATTTCAAACCCTAGCCATCGTCTGGCCCGTAAATACCGATTTCGGCCCATTTTTGTCGGGTGGTACGAAAATCGCCCGAATAGTTCATATGAAATCGACGACCGCGAGATCCTTGTAGCATTCTTCTCCTAAATTTATGATTGTATCTCGGGTTCCGTGTCAGATTTGAAACCCTAGCCATCGTCTAGCCCGAAAATACCGATTTCGGCCCATTTATGTCGGGTGGTACGAAAATCGCCCGAAAGGTCTAGATGAAATCGACAACTGCGAGATCCTTGTAGCATTCTTCTCCTAAATTTATGACCTGTCTCGGGTATTGTGTCGGTTTTCAAACCCTAGCCATCGTATGGCCCGTAAATACCGATTTCGGCCCATTTTAGTCTGGTGGTACGAAAATCGCCCGAAAATTCCAGATGAAATCGAAAACGGCGAGATCCTTGTAGCATTCTTCTCCTAAATTTATGACTGTATCTCGGGTTCCGTGTCAGATTTCAAACCCTAGCCATCGTCTGGCGCGAAAATACCGATTTCGACCCATTTTTGGCTGGTGCTACGAAAATCGCCCAAGAAGTCCAGATGAAATCGACGACCGCGAGATCCTTGTAACATGCTTCTCCTAAATTTATTAATGTGTCTCGGGTTCCGTGTCGGATTTCAAACCCTAGCCATCGTCTGGCCTGTAAATACCGATTTCGGCCCATTTTTGTCGGGTGGTACGAAAATCTCCCGAAAAATCCAGATGAAATCGACAACCGCGAGATCCTTGTAGCATTCTTCTCCTGAATTTATGACTGTATCTCGGGTTCTGTGTCAGATTTAAAACCCTAGCAATCGTCTGGTTCGAAAATACCGATTTCGGCCTATTTTTGTCGGGTGGTACGAAAATCGCCCGAAAAGTCCAGATGAAATCTACGACTGCGAGATCCTTGTAACATTCTTCTCCTAAATTTATGACCGTGTCTCGGGTTCCGTGTCGGATTTCAAACCTTAGCCATCGTCTGGCCCGTAAATACCGATTTCGGCCCATTTTTGTCGGGTGGTACGAAAAGCGCCCGAATAGTTCATATGAAATCGACGACCGCGAGATTCTTGTAGCATTCTTCTCCTAAATTTATGACTGTATCTCGGGTTCCGTGTCAGATTTCAAACCCTAGCCAACGTCTAGCCCGAAAATACCGATTTCGACCCATTTTTGTCGGGTGGTACGAAAATCGCCCGAAAAGTCTAGATGAAATCGACAACTGCGAGATCCTTGTAGCATTCTTCTCCTAAATTTATGACATGTCTCGGGTATTGTGTCGGTTTTCAAACCCTAGCCATCGTCTGGCCCGTAAATACCGATTTCGGCCCATTTTTGTCGGGTGGTACGAAAATCGCCCGAAAATTCCAGATGAAATCGAAAACGGCGAGATCCTTGTAGCATTCTTCTCCTAAATTTATGACTGTAACTCGGGTTCCGTGTCGGATTTCAAACCCTAGCCATCGTCTAGCCCGAAAATACCGATTTCGACCCATTTTTGTCACGTGGTACGAAAATCGCCCAAAAAGTCCAGATGAAATCGACGACTGCGAGATCCTTGTAGCATTCTTCTTCTAAATTTATGACTGTGTCTCGGGTTCCGTGTCGGATTTCAAACCCTAGCCATCGTCTGGCCCGAAAATACCGATTTCGACCCATTTTTGTCACGTGGTACGAAAATCGCCCGAAAAGTCCAGATGAAATCGACGACCGCGAGATCCTTGTAGCATTCTTCTTTTTAATTTATGACTGTGTCTCGGGTTCCGTGTCGGATTTCAAATCCTAGCCATCGTCTGGCCCGTAAATACCGATTTCGGCCCATTTTTGTCGGGTGGTACGAAAATCGCTCGAAAAGTCCATATGAAATCGACGACCGCGAGATCCTTGTAGCATTCTTCTCCTAAATTTATGACTGTGTCTCGGGTTCCGTGTCGGATTTCAAACCCTAGCCATCGTTTGTCCCGTAAATACCGATTTCGGCCCATTTTTGTCGGGTGGAACGAAAATCTCCCGAATAGTTCATATGAAATCGACGACCGCGAAATCCTTGTAGCATTCTTCTCCTAAATTTATGACTGTATCTTGGGTTCCGTGTCAGATTTCAAACCCTAGCCATCGTCTGGCCCGAAAATACCGATTTCGGCCCATTTTTGCGGGTGGTATGAAAATCGCCCAAAAAGTCCAGATGAAATCGACAACCGCGAGATCCTTGTAGCATTTTTCTCCTAAATTTATGACCGTGTCTTGGGTTTCGTGTCAGATTTCAAACCCTAGCCATCGTTTGGCCTGTAAATCCCGATTTCGGCCCATTTTTGTCGGGTGGTACGAAAATCGACCGAAAAATCCAGATGAAATCGGCGACCGCGAGATCCTTGTAGCATTCTTCTCCTAAATTTATGACTATGTCTCGGGATCCGTGTCAGATTTCAAACCCTAGCCATCGTCTGGTTCGAAAATACCGATTTCGGCCTATTTTTGTTGGGTAGTACGAAAATCTTCCGAAAAGTCCATATGAAATCGACGACCGCGAGATCCTTGTAGCATTCTTCTCCTAAATTTATGACTGCGTCTTAGGTTCCGTGTCGGATTTAAAACCCTATCCATTGTCTGGCCCGAAAAAACCGATTTCGACCAATTTTTGTCACGTGGTACGAAAATTGCCCGAAAAGTCCAGATGAAATCGACGACCGCGAGATCCTTGTAGCATTCTTCTCCTAAATTTATGATTGTTTCTCGGGTTCCGTGTCGGATTTCAAACCCTAGCCATCGTCTGGCCCGTAAATACCGATTTCGGCCCATTTTTGTCGGGTGGTACGAAAATCGCCCGAATAGTTCATATGAAATCGTCGACCGCGAGATCCTTGTAGCATTCTTCTCCTAAATTTATGATTGTATCTCGGGTTCCGTGTCGGATTTCAAACCCTAGCCATCGTCTGGCCCGAAAATACCGATTTCGGCCCATTTTTGTCGGGTGGTACGAAAATCGCCCGAAAAGTCTAGATGAAATCGACAACTACGAGATCCTTGTAGCATTCTTCTCCTAAATTTATGACCTGTCTCGGGTATTGTGTCGGTTTTCAAACCCTAGCCATCGTTTGGCCCGTAAATACCGATTTCGGCCCATTTTTGTCGGGTGGTACGAAAATCGCCCGAAAATTCCAGATGAAATCGAAAACGGCGAGATCCTTGTAGCATTCTTCTCCTAAATTTATGACTGTATCTCGGGTTCCGTGTTAGATTTCAAACCCTAGCCATCGTCTGGCCCGAAAATACCGAATTCGACCCATTTTTGTCACGTGGTACGAAAATCGCCCGAAAAGTCTAGATGAAATCGACGACCGCGAGATCCTTGTAGCATTCTTCTTTTAAATTTATGACTGTGTCTCGGGTTCCGTGTCAGATTTCAAATCCTAGCCATCGTCTGGCCCGTAAATACCGATTTCGGCCCATTTTTGTCGGGTGGTACGAAAATCGCTCGAAAAGTCCATATGAAATCGACGACCGCGAGATCCTTCTAGCATTCTTCTCCTAAATTTATGATTGTGTCTCGGGTTCCGTGTCGGATTTCAAACCCTAGCCATCGTATGTCCCGTAAATACCGATTTCGGCCCATTTTTGTCGGGTGGAACGAAAATCTCCCGAATAGTTCATATGAAATCGACGACCGCGAGATCCTTGTAGCATTCTTCTCCTAAATTTATGACTGTATCTTGGGTTCCGTGTCAGATTTCAAACCCTAGCTATCGTCTGGCCCGAAAATACCGATTTCGGCCCATTTTTGCGGGTGGTATGAAAATCGCCCAAAAAGTCCAGATGAAATCGACAACCGCGAGATCCTTGTAGCATTTTTCTCCTAAATTTATGACCGTGTCTTGGGTTTCGTGTCAGATTTCAAACCCTAGCCATCGTCTGGCCTGTAAATCCCGATTTCGGCCCATTTTTGTCGGGTGGTACGAAAATCGACCGAAAAATCCAGATGAAATCGGCGACCGCGAGATCCTTGTAGCATTCTTCTCCTAAATTTATGACTATATCTCGGGATCCGTGTCGGATTTCAAACCCTAGCCATCGTCTGGTTCGAAAATACCGATTTCGGCCTATTTTTGTTGGGTAGTACGAAAATCGCCCGAAAAGTCCATATGAAATCGACGACCGCGAGATCCTTGTAGCATTCTTCTCCTAAATTTATGACTGCGTCTTAGGTTCCGTGTCGGATTTAAAACCCTATCCATTGTCTGGCCCGAAAAAACCGATTTCGACCAATTTTTGTCACGTGGTACGAAAATTGCCCGAAAAGTCCAGATGAAATCGACGACCGCGAGATCCTTGTAGCATTCTTCTCCTAAATTTATGACTGTTTCTCGGGTTCCGTGTCGGATTTCAAACCCTAGCCATCGTCTGGCCCGTAAATACCGATTTCGGCCCATTTTTGTCGGGTGGTACGAAAATCACTTGAAAAGTGCAGATGAAATCGACGACTGCGAGATCCTTGTAGCATTCTTCTCCTAAATTTATGACTGTGTCTCGGGTTCCGTGTCAGATTTAAAACCCTAGCCATCGTCTGGCCCGAAAATACCGATTTCGGCCCATTTTTGTCGGGTGGTACGAAAATCGCCCGAAAAGTCCAGATGAAATAGACGACCGTGAGATCCTTGTAGCATTCTTCTCCTAAATTTATGACTGTGTCTCGGGTTCCGTGTAGGATTTCAAACCCTAGCCATCGTCTGGCCCGAAAATACCGATTTCGGCCCATTTTTGTCGGGTTGTACGAAAATCGCCTGAAAATTGCAGATGAAATCGACGACCACGAGATCCTTATAGCATTCTTCTCCTTAATTTATGACTGTGTCTCGGGTTCCGTGTCGGATTTCAAACCCTAGCCATCGTCTGTCCCGTAAATACCGATTTCGGCCCATTTTTGTCGGGTGGAACGAAAATCTCCCGAATAGTTCATATGAAATCGACGACCGCGAAATCCTTGTAGCATTCTTCTCCTAAATTTATGACTGTATCTTGGGTTCCGTGTCAGATTTCAAACCCTAGCCATCGTCTGGCCCGAAAATACCGATTTCGGCCCATTTTTGCGGGTGGTATGAAAATCGCCCAAAAAGTCCAGATGAAATCGACAACCGCGAGATCCTTGTAGCATTTTTCTCCTAAATTTATGACCGTGTCTTGGGTTTCGTGTCAGATTTCAAACCCTAGCCATCGTCTGGCCTGAAAATCCCGATTTCGGCCCATTTTTGTCGGGTGGTACGAAAATCGCCCGAAAAGTCCAATTGAAATCTACGACCGCGAGATCCTGGTAACATTCTTCTCCTAAATTTATGAATGTGTCTTAGGTTCCGTGTCGGATTTAAAACCCTATCCATTGTCTGGCCCGAAAAAACCGATTTCGACCAATTTTTGTCACGTGGTACGAAAATTGCCCGAAAAGTCCAGATGAAATCGACGACCGCGAGATCATTGTAGCATTCTTCTTCTAAATTTATGACTGTGTCTCGGGTTCCGTGTCGGATTTCAAACCCTAGCCATCGTCTGGCCCGAAAATACCGATTTCGACCCATTTTTGTCACGTGGTACGAAAATCGCCCGAAAAGTCCAGATGAAATCGACGACCGCGAGATCCTTGTAGCATTCTTCTTTTTAATTTATGACTGTGTCTCGGGTTCCGTGTCGGATTTCAAATCCTAGCCATCGTCTGGCCTGTAAATACCGATTTCGGCCCATTTTTGTCGGGTGGTACGAAAATCGCTCGAAAAGTCCATATGAAATCGACGACCGCGAGATCCTTGTAGCATTCTTCTCCTAAATTTATGACTGTGTCTCGGGTTCCGTGTCGGATTTCAAACCCTAGCCATCGTTTGTCCCGTAAATACCGATTTCGGCCCATTTTTGTCGGGTGGAACGAAAATCTCCCGAATAGTTCATATGAAATCGACGACCGCGAAATCCTTGTAGCATTCTTCTCCTAAATTTATGACTGTATCTTGGGTTCCGTGTCAGATTTCAAACCCTAGCCATCGTCTGGCCCGAAAATACCGATTTCGGCCCATTTTTGCGGGTGGTATGAAAATCGCCCAAAAAGTCCAGATGAAATCGACAACCGCGAGATCCTTGTAGCATTTTTCTCCTAAATTTATGACCGTGTCTTGGGTTTCGTGTCAGATTTCAAACCCTAGCCATCGTTTGGCCTGTAAATCCCGATTTCGGCCCATTTTTGTCGGGTGGTACGAAAATCGACCGAAAAATCCAGATGAAATCGGCGACCGCGAGATCCTTGTAGCATTCTTCTCCTAAATTTATGACTATGTCTCGGGATCCGTGTCAGATTTCAAACCCTAGCCATCGTCTGGTTCGAAAATACCGATTTCGGCCTATTTTTGTTGGGTAGTACGAAAATCTTCCGAAAAGTCCATATGAAATCGACGACCGCGAGATCCTTGTAGCATTCTTCTCCTAAATTTATGACTGCGTCTTAGGTTCCGTGTCGGATTTAAAACCCTATCCATTGTCTGGCCCGAAAAAACCGATTTCGACCAATTTTTGTCACGTGGTACGAAAATTGCCCGAAAAGTCCAGATGAAATCGACGACCGCGAGATCCTTGTAGCATTCTTCTCCTAAATTTATGATTGTTTCTCGGGTTCCGTGTCGGATTTCAAACCCTAGCCATCGTCTGGCCCGTAAATACCGATTTCGGCCCATTTTTGTCGGGTGGTACGAAAATCGCCCGAATAGTTCATATGAAATCGTCGACCGCGAGATCCTTGTAGCATTCTTCTCCTAAATTTATGATTGTATCTCGGGTTCCGTGTCGGATTTCAAACCCTAGCCATCGTCTGGCCCGAAAATACCGATTTCGGCCCATTTTTGTCGGGTGGTACGAAAATCGCCCGAAAAGTCTAGATGAAATCGACAACTACGAGATCCTTGTAGCATTCTTCTCCTAAATTTATGACCTGTCTCGGGTATTGTGTCGGTTTTCAAACCCTAGCCATCGTTTGGCCCGTAAATACCGATTTCGGCCCATTTTTGTCGGGTGGTACGAAAATCGCCCGAAAATTCCAGATGAAATCGAAAACGGCGAGATCCTTGTAGCATTCTTCTCCTAAATTTATGACTGTATCTCGGGTTCCGTGTTAGATTTCAAACCCTAGCCATCGTCTGGCCCGAAAATACCGAATTCGACCCATTTTTGTCACGTGGTACGAAAATCGCCCGAAAAGTCTAGATGAAATCGACGACCGCGAGATCCTTGTAGCATTCTTCTTTTAAATTTATGACTGTGTCTCGGGTTCCGTGTCAGATTTCAAATCCTAGCCATCGTCTGGCCCGTAAATACCGATTTCGGCCCATTTTTGTCGGGTGGTACGAAAATCGCTCGAAAAGTCCATATGAAATCGACGACCGCGAGATCCTTCTAGCATTCTTCTCCTAAATTTATGATTGTGTCTCGGGTTCCGTGTCGGATTTCAAACCCTAGCCATCGTATGTCCCGTAAATACCGATTTCGGCCCATTTTTGTCGGGTGGAACGAAAATCTCCCGAATAGTTCATATGAAATCGACGACCGCGAGATCCTTGTAGCATTCTTCTCCTAAATTTATGACTGTATCTTGGGTTCCGTGTCAGATTTCAAACCCTAGCTATCGTCTGGCCCGAAAATACCGATTTCGGCCCATTTTTGCGGGTGGTATGAAAATCGCCGGAAAAGTCTAGATGAAATCGACGACCGCAAGATCCTTGTAGCATTCTTCTCCTAAATTTATGATTGTGTCTCCGGTTCCGTGTTGGATTTCAAACCCAAGCCATCGTCTGGCCCGAAATTACCGATTTAGGCCCATTTTTGTCGGGTGGTACGAAAATCACCCAAAAAGTACAAATGAAATCGACGACCGCGAGATCCTTGTAGCATTCTTCTCCTAAATTTATGACTATATCTCGGGATCCGTGTCGGATTTCAAACCCTAGCCATCGTCTGGTTCGAAAATACCGATTTCGGCCTATTTTTGTTGGGTAGTACGAAAATCGCCCGAAAAGTCCATATGAAATCGACGACCGCGAGATCCTTGTAGCATTCTTCTCCTAAATTTATGACTGTGTCTTAGGTTCCGTGTCGGATTTAAAACCCTATCCATTGTCTGGCCCGAAAAAACCGATTTCGACCAATTTTTGTCACGTGGTACGATAATTGCCCGAAAAGTCCAGATGAAATCGACGACCGCGAGATCCTTGTAGCATTCTTCTCCTAAATTTATGACTGTTTCTCGGGTTCCGTGTCGGATTTCAAACCCTAGCCATCGTCTGGCCCGTAAATACCGATTTCGGCCCATTTTTGTCGGGTGGTACGAAAATCACTTGAAAAGTGCAGATGAAATCGACGACTGCGAGATCCTTGTAGCATTCTTCTCCTAAATTTATGACTGTGTCTCGGGTTCCGTGTCAGATTTAAAACCCTAGCCATCGTCTGGCCCGAAAATACCGATTTCGGCCCATTTTTGTCGGGTGGTACGAAAATCGCCCGAAAAGTCCAGATGAAATAGACGACCGTGAGATCCTTGTAGCATTCTTCTCCTAAATTTATGACTGTGTCTCGGGTTCCGTGTAGGATTTCAAACCCTAGCCATCGTCTGGCCCGAAAATACCGATTTCGGCCCATTTTTGTCGGGTTGTACGAAAATCGCCTGAAAATTGCAGATGAAATCGACGACCACGAGATCCTTATAGCATTCTTCTCCTTAATTTATGACTGTGTCTCGGGTTCCGTGTCGGATTTCAAACCCTAGCCATCGTCTGTCCCGTAAATACCGATTTCGGCCCATTTTTGTCGGGTGGAACGAAAATCTCCCGAATAGTTCATATGAAATCGACGACCGCGAAATCCTTGTAGCATTCTTCTCCTAAATTTATGACTGTATCTTGGGTTCCGTGTCAGATTTCAAACCCTAGCCATCGTCTGGCCCGAAAATACCGATTTCGGCCCATTTTTGCGGGTGGTATGAAAATCGCCCAAAAAGTCCAGATGAAATCGACAACCGCGAGATCCTTGTAGCATTTTTCTCCTAAATTTATGACCGTGTCTTGGGTTTCGTGTCAGATTTCAAACCCTAGCCATCGTCTGGCCTGTAAATCCCGATTTCGGCCCATTTTTGTCGGGTGGTACGAAAATCGACCGAAAAATCCAGATGAAATCGGCGACCGCGAGATCCTTGTAGCATTCTTCTCCTAAATTTATGACTATATCTCGGGATCCGTGTCGGATTTCAAACCCTAGCCATCGTCTGGTTCGAAAATACCGATTTCGGCCTATTTTTGTTGGGTAGTACGAAAATCGCCCGAAAAGTCCATATGAAATCGACGACCGCGAGATCCTTGTAGCATTCTTCTCCTAAATTTATGACTGTGTCTTAGGTTCCGTGTCGGATTTAAAACCCTATCCATTGTCTGGCCCGAAAAAACCGATTTCTACCAATTTTTGTCACGTGGTACGAAAATTGCCCGAAAAGTCCAGATGAAATCGACGACCGCGAGATCCTTGTAGCATTCTTCTCCTAAATTTATGACTGTTTCTCGGGTTCCGTGTCGGATTTCAAACCCTAGCCATCGTCTGGCCCGTAAATACCGATTTCGGCCCATTTTTGTCGGGTGGTACGAAAATCGCCCGAATAGTTCATATGAAATCAACGACCGCGAGATCCTTGTAGCATTCTTCTCCTAAATTTATGATTGTATCTCTGGTTCATGTGTCGGATTTCAAACCCTAGCCATCGTCTGGCCCGAAAATACCGATTTCGGCCCATTTTTGTCGGGTGGTACGAAAATCGCCCGAAAAGTCTAGATGAAATCGACAACTGCGAGATCCTTGTAGCATTCTTCTCCTAAATTTATGACCTGTCTCCGGTATAGTGTCGGTTTTCAAACCCTAGCCATCGTTTGGCCCGTAAATACCGATTTCGGCCCATTTTTGTCGGGTGGTACGAAAATCGCCCGAAAATTCCAGATGAAATCGAAAACGGCGAGATCCTTGTAGCATTCTTCTCCTAAATTTATGACTGTATCTCGGGTTCCGTGTTAGATTTCAAACCCTAGCCATCGTCTGGTCCGAAAATACCGAATTCGACCCATTTTTGTCACGTGGTACGAAAATCGCCCGAAAAGTCTAGATGAAATCGACGACCGCGAGATCCTTGTAGCATTCTTCTTTTAAATTTATGACTGTGTCTCGGGTTCCGTGTCGGATTTCAAATCCTAGCCATCGTCTGGCCCGTAAATACCGATTTCGGCCCATTTTTGTCGGGTGGTACTAAAATCGCTCGAAAAGTCCATATGAAATCGACGACCGCGAGATCCTTCTAGCATTCTTCTCCTAAATTTATGATTGTGTCTCGGGTTCCGTGTCGGATTTCAAACCCTAGCCATCGTATGTCCCGTAAATACCGATTTCGGCCCATTTTTGTCGGGTGGAACGAAAATCTCCCGAATAGTTCATATGAAATCGACGACCGCGAGATCCTTGTAGCATTCTTCTCCTAAATTTATGACTGTATCTTGGGTTCCGTGTCAGATTTCAAACCCTAGCTATCGTCTGGCCCGAAAATACCGATTTCGGCCCATTTTTGCGGGTGGTATGAAAATCGCCGGAAAAGTCTAGATGAAATCGACGACCGCAAGATCCTTGTAGCATTCTTCTCCTAAATTTATGATTGTGTCTCCGGTTCCGTGTTGGATTTCAAACCCAAGCCATCGTCTGGCCCGAAATTACCGATTTAGGCCCATTTTTGTCGGGTGGTACGAAAATCACCCAAAAAGTACAAATGAAATCGACGACCGCGAGATCCTTGTAGCATTCTTCTCCTAAATTTATGACTATATCTCGGGATCCGTGTCGGATTTCAAACCCTAGCCATCGTCTGGTTCGAAAATACCGATTTCGGCCTATTTTTGTTGGGTAGTACGAAAATCGCCCGAAAAGTCCATATGAAATCGACGACCGCGAGATCCTTGTAGCATTCTTCTCCTAAATTTATGACTGTGTCTTAGGTTCCGTGTCGGATTTAAAACCCTATCCATTGTCTGGCCCGAAAAAACCGATTTCGACCAATTTTTGTCACGTGGTACGATAATTGCCCGAAAAGTCCAGATGAAATCGACGACCGCGAGATCCTTGTAGCATTCTTCTCCTAAATTTATGACTGTTTCTCGGGTTCCGTGTCGGATTTCAAACCCTAGCCATCGTCTGGCCCGTAAATACCGATTTCGGCCCATTTTTGTCGGGTGGTACGAAAATCACTTGAAAAGTGCAGATGAAATCGACGACTGCGAGATCCTTGTAGCATTCTTCTCCTAAATTTATGACTGTGTCTCGGGTTCCGTGTCAGATTTAAAACCCTAGCCATCGTCTGGCCCGAAAATACCGATTTCGGCCCATTTTTGTCGGGTGGTACGAAAATCGCCCGAAAAGTCCAGATGAAATAGACGACCGTGAGATCCTTGTAGCATTCTTCTCCTAAATTTATGACTGTGTCTCGGGTTCCGTGTAGGATTTCAAACCCTAGCCATCGTCTGGCCCGAAAATACCGATTTCGGCCCATTTTTGTCGGGTTGTACGAAAATCGCCTGAAAATTGCAGATGAAATCGACGACCACGAGATCCTTATAGCATTCTTCTCCTTAATTTATGACTGTGTCTCGGGTTCCGTGTCGGATTTCAAACCCTAGCCATCGTCTGGCCCGAAAATACCGATTTCGGCCCGTTTTTGTTGGGTGGTACGAAAATCGCCCGAAAAGTGCAGATGAAATCGGCGACCGGGAGATTCTTGTAGCATTCTTCTCCTAAATTTATGACTGTGTCTCAGGTTCCGTGTTGGATTTCAAACCCTAGCCATCGTCTGGCCCGAAAATACCGATTTCAACCCATTTTTGTCGGGTGGTACGAAAATCGCCCGAAAAGTGCCGATGAAATCGACGACCTCGAGATCCTTATAGCATTCTTCTCCTCAATTTATGACTGTGTCTCGGGTTCCGTGTCGGATTTCAAACCCTAGCCATCGTCTGGCTCGAAAATACCGATTTCGGCCCATTTTTGTCGGGTGGTACGAAAATCGCTTGAAAAGTGCAGATGAAATCGACGACCGCGAGATCCTTGTAGCATTCTTCTCCTAAATTTATGACTGTGTCTCGGGTTCCGTGTCAGATTTAAAACCCTAGCCATCGTCTGGCCCGAAAATACCGATTTCGGCCCATTTTTGTCGGGTGGTACGAAAATCGCCCGAAAAGTCCAGATGAAATCGACGACCG
>JBBPBP010009777.1:584367-599081 GCA_037974735.1 Cicer chorassanicum
AAACCCTAGCCATCGTCTGGCCCGAAAATACCGATTTCGGCCCATTTTTGTCGGGTGGTACGAAAATCGCCCGAAAAGTCCAGTTGAAATAGACGACCGTGAGATCCTTGTAGCATTCTTCTCCTAAATTTATGACTGTGTCTCGGGTTCCGTGTAGGATTTCAAACCCTAGCCATCGTCTGGCCCGAAAATACCGATTTCGACCCTTTTTTGTCGGGTGGTACGAAAATCACTTGAAAAGTGCAGATGAAATCGACGACCGCGAGATCCTTGTAGCATTCTTCTCCTAAATTTATATCTGTGTCTCGGGTTCCGTGTCGGATTTCAAACCCTAGCCATCGTCTGTCCCGTAAATACCGATTTCGGCCCATTTTTGTCGGGTGGAACGAAAATCTCCCGAATAGTTCATATGAAATCGACGACCGCGAAATCCTTGTAGCATTCTTCTCCTAAATTTATGACTGTATCTTGGGTTCCGTGTCAGATTTCAAACCCTAGCCATCGTCTGGCCCGAAAATACCGATTTCGGCCCATTTTTGCGGGTGGTATGAAAATCGCCCAAAAAGTCCAGATGAAATCGACAACCGCGAGATCCTTGTAGCATTTTTCTCCTAAATTTATGACCGTGTCTTGGGTTTGGTGTCAGATTTCAAACCCTAGCCATCGTCTGGCCTGTAAATCCCGATTTCGGCCCATTTTTGTTGGGTGGTACGAAAATCGACCGAAAAATCCAGATGAAATCCGCGACCGCGAGATCCTTGTAGCATTCTTCTCCTAAATTTATGACTATGTCTCGGGATCCGTGTCAGATTTCAAACCCTAGCCATCGTCTGGTTCGAAAATACCGATTTCGGCCTATTTTTGTTGGGTAGTACGAAAATCGCCCGAAAAGTCCATATGAAATCGACGACCGCGAGATCCTTGTAGCATTCTTCTCCTAAATTTATGACTGTGTCTTAGGTTCCGTGTCGGATTTAAAACCCTATCCATTGTCTGGCCCGAAAAAACCGATTTCGACCAATTTTTGTCACGTGGTACGAAAATTGCCCGAAAAGTCCAGATGAAATCGACGACCGCGAGATCCTTGTAGCATTCTTCTCCTAAATTTATGACTGTTTCTCGGGTTCCGTGTCGGATTTCAAACCCTAGCCATCGTCTGGCCCGTAAATACCGATTTCGGCCCATTTTTGTCGGGTGGTACGAAAATCGCCCGAATAGTTCATATGAAATCGACGACCGCAAGATCCTTGTAGCATTCTTCTCCTAAATTTATGATTGTATCTCGGGTTCCGTGTCGGATTTCAAACCCTAGCCATCGTCTGGCCCGAAAATACCGATTTCGGCCCATTTTTGTCGGGTGGTACGAAAATCGCCCGAAAAGTCTAGATGAAATCGACAACTGCGAGATCCTTGTAGCATTCTTCTCCTAAATTTATGACCTGTCTCGGGTATTGTGTCGGTTTTCAAACCCTAGCCATCGTTTGGCCCGTAAATACCGATTTCGGCCCATTTTTGTCGGGTGGTACGAAAATCGCCGTAAAATTCCAGATGAAATCGAAAACGGCGAGATCCTTGTAACATTCTTCTCCTAAATTTATGACTGTATCTCGAGTTCCGTGTTAGATTTCAAACCCTAGCCATCGTCTGGCCCGAAAATACCGAATTCGACCCATTTTTGTCACGTGGTACGAAAATCGCCCGAAAAGTCTAGATGAAATCGACGACCGCGAGATCCTTGTAGCATTCTTCTTT
The DNA here is from genome assembly GCA_037974735.1 of Cicer chorassanicum. Classification (NCBI taxonomy): domain Eukaryota; kingdom Viridiplantae; phylum Streptophyta; class Magnoliopsida; order Fabales; family Fabaceae; genus Cicer; species Cicer chorassanicum. The sequence continues at coordinate 586,120 of JBBPBP010009777.1, forward strand.
TAAATTTATGACTGTGTCTCGGGTTCCGTGTCGGATTTCAAATCCTAGCCATCGTCTGGCCCGTAAATACCGATTTCGGCCCATTTTTGTCGGGTGGTACGAAAATCGCTCGAAAAGTCCATATGAAATCGACGACCGCGAGATCCTTGTAGCATTCTTCTCCTAAATTTATGACTGTGTCTCGGGTTCCGTGTCGGATTTCAAACCCTAGCCATCGTCTGTCCCGTAAATACCGATTTCGGCCCATTTTTGTCGGGTGGAACGAAAATCTCCCGAATAGTTCATATGAAATCGACGACCGCGAAATCCTTGTAGCATTCTTCTCCTAAATTTATGACTGTATCTTGGGTTCCGTGTCAGATTTCAAACCCTAGCCATCGTCTGGCCCGAAAATACCGATTTCGGCCCATTTTTGCGGGTGGTATGAAAATCGCCCAAAAAGTCCAGATGAAATCGACAACCGCGAGATCCTTGTAGCATTTTTCTCCTAAATTTATGACCGTGTCTTTGGTTTCGTGTCAGATTTCAAACCCTAGCCATCGTCTGGCCTGTAAATCCCGATTTCGGCCCATTTTTGTCGGGTGGTACGAAAATCGACCGAAAAATCCAGATGAAATCGGCGACCGCGAGATCCTTGTAGCATTCTTCTCCTAAATTTATGACTATGTCTCGGGATCCGTGTCGGATTTCAAACCCTAGCCATCGTCTGGTTCGAAAATACCGATTTCGGCCTATTTTTGTTGGGTAGTACGAAAATCGCCCGAAAAGTCCATATGAAATCGACGACCGCGAGATCCTTGTAGCATTCTTCTCCTAAATTTATGACTGTGTCTTAGGTTCCGTGTCGGATTTAAAACCCTATCCATTGTCTGGCCCGAAAAAACCGATTTCTACCAATTTTTGTCACGTGGTACGAAAATTGCCCGAAAAGTCCAGATGAAATCGACGACCGCGAGATCCTTGTAGCATTCTTCTCCTAAATTTATGACTGTTTCTCGGGTTCCGTGTCGGATTTCAAACCCTAGCCATCGTCTGGCCCGTAAATACCGATTTCGGCCCATTTTTGTCGGGTGGTACGAAAATCGCCCGAATAGTTCATATGAAATCGACGACCGCAAGATCCTTGTAGCATTCTTCTCCTAAATTTATGATTGTATCTCGGGTTCCGTGTCGGATTTCAAACCCTAGCCATCGTCTGGCCCGAAAATACCGATTTCGGCCCATTTTTGTCGGGTGGTACGAAAATCGCCCGAAAAGTCTAGATGAAATCGACAACTGCGAGATCCTTGTAGCATTCTTCTCCTAAATTTATGACGTGTCTCGGGTATTGTGTCGGTTTTCAAACCCTAGCCATCGTTTGGCCCGTAAATACCGATTTCGGCCCATTTTTGTCGGGTGGTACGAAAATCGCCGTAAAATTCCAGATGAAATCGAAAACGGCGAGATCCTTGTAACATTCTTCTCCTAAATTTATGACTGTATCTCGGGTTCCGTGTTAGATTTCAAACCCTAGCCATCGTCTGGCCCGAAAATACCGAATTCGACCCATTTTTGTCACGTGGTACGAAAATCGCCCGAAAAGTCTAGATGAAATCGACGACCGGAGATCCTTGTAGCATTCTTCTTTTAAATTTATGACTGTGTCTCGGGTTCCGTGTCGGATTTCAAATCCTAGCCATCGTCTGGCCCGTAAATACCGATTTCGGCCCATTTTTGTCGGGTGGTACGAAAATCGCTCGAAAAGTCCATATGAAATCGACGACCGCGAGATCCTTGTAGCATTCTTCTCCTAAATTTATGACTGTGTCTCGGGTTCCGTGTCGGATTTCAAACCCTAGCCATCGTTTGTCCCGTAAATACCGATTTCGGCCCATTTTTGTCGGGTGGAACGAAAATCTCCCGAATAGTTCATATGAAATCGACGACCGCGAAATCCTTGTAGCATTCTTCTCCTAAATTTATGACTGTATCTTGGGTTCCGTGTCAGATTTCAAACCCTAGCCATCGTCTGGCCCGAAAATACCGATTTCGGCCCATTTTTGCGGGTGGTATGAAAATCGCCCAAAAAGTCCAGATGAAATCGACAACCGCGAGATCCTTGTAGCATTTTTCTCCTAAATTTATGACCGTGTCTTGGGTTTCGTGTCAGATTTCAAACCCTAGCCATCGTTTGGCCTGTAAATCCCGATTTCGGCCCATTTTTGTCGGGTGGTACGAAAATCGACCGAAAAATCCAGATGAAATCGGCGACCGCGAGATCCTTGTAGCATTCTTCTCCTAAATTTATGACTATGTCTCGGGATCCGTGTCAGATTTCAAACCCTAGCCATCGTCTGGTTCGAAAATACCGATTTCGGCCTATTTTTGTTGGGTAGTACGAAAATCTTCCGAAAAGTCCATATGAAATCGACGACCGCGAGATCCTTGTAGCATTCTTCTCCTAAATTTATGACTGCGTCTTAGGTTCCGTGTCGGATTTAAAACCCTATCCATTGTCTGGCCCGAAAAAACCGATTTCGACCAATTTTTGTCACGTGGTACGAAAATTGCCCGAAAAGTCCAGATGAAATCGACGACCGCGAGATCCTTGTAGCATTCTTCTCCTAAATTTATGATTGTTTCTCGGGTTCCGTGTCGGATTTCAAACCCTAGCCATCGTCTGGCCCGTAAATACCGATTTCGGCCCATTTTTGTCGGGTGGTACGAAAATCGCCCGAATAGTTCATATGAAATCGTCGACCGCGAGATCCTTGTAGCATTCTTCTCCTAAATTTATGATTGTATCTCGGGTTCCGTGTCGGATTTCAAACCCTAGCCATCGTCTGGCCCGAAAATACCGATTTCGGCCCATTTTTGTCGGGTGGTACGAAAATCGCCCGAAAAGTCTAGATGAAATCGACAACTGCGAGATCCTTGTAGCATTCTTCTCCTAAATTTATGACCTGTCTCGGGTATTGTGTCGGTTTTCAAACCCTAGCCATCGTTTGGCCCGTAAATACCGATTTCGGCCCATTTTTGTCGGGTGGTACGAAAATCGCCCGAAAATTCCAGATGAAATCGAAAACGGCGAGATCCTTGTAGCATTCTTCTCCTAAATTTATGACTGTATCTCGGGTTCCGTGTTAGATTTCAAACCCTAGCCATCGTCTGGCCCGAAAATACCGAATTCGACCCATTTTTGTCACGTGGTACGAAAATCGCCCGAAAAGTCTAGATGAAATCGACGACCGCGAGATCCTTGTAGCATTCTTCTTTTAAATTTATGACTGTGTCTCGGGTTCCGTGTCGGATTTCAAATCCTAGCCATCGTCTGGCCCGTAAATACCGATTTCGGCCCATTTTTGTCGGGTGGTACGAAAATCGCTCGAAAAGTCCATATGAAATCGACGACCGCGAGATCCTTGTAGCATTCTTCTCCTAAATTTACGACTGTGTCTCGGGTTCCGTGTCGGATTTCAAACCCTAGCCATCGTATGTCCCGTAAATACCGATTTCGGCCCATTTTTGTCGGGTGGAACGAAAATCTCCCGAATAGTTCATATGAAATCGACGACCGCGAGATCCTTGTAGCATTCTTCTCCTAAATTTATGACTGTATCTTGGGTTCCGTGTCAGATTTCAAACCCTAGCTATCGTCTGGCCCGAAAATACCGATTTCGGCCCATTTTTGCGGGTGGTATGAAAATCGCCGGAAAAGTCTAGATGAAATCGACGACCGCAAGATCCTTGTAGCATTCTTCTCCTAAATTTATGATTGTGTCTCCGGTTCCGTGTTGGATTTCAAACCCAAGCCATCGTCTGGCCCGAAATTACCGATTTAGGCCCATTTTTGTCGGGTGGTACGAAAATCACCCAAAAAGTACAAATGAAATCGACGACCGCGAGATCCTTGTAGCATTCTTCTCCTAAATTTATGACTATATCTCGGGATCCGTGTCGGATTTCAAACCCTAGCCATCGTCTGGTTCGAAAATACCGATTTCGGCCTATTTTTGTTGGGTAGTACGAAAATCGCCCGAAAAGTCCATATGAAATCGACGACCGCGAGATCCTTGTAGCATTCTTCTCCTAAATTTATGACTGTGTCTTAGGTTCCGTGTCGGATTTAAAACCCTATCCATTGTCTGGCCCGAAAAAACCGATTTCGACCAATTTTTGTCACGTGGTACGATAATTGCCCGAAAAGTCCAGATGAAATCGACGACCGCGAGATCCTTGTAGCATTCTTCTCCTAAATTTATGACTGTTTCTCGGGTTCCGTGTCGGATTTCAAACCCTAGCCATCGTCTGGCCCGTAAATACCGATTTCGGCCCATTTTTGTCGGGTGGTACGAAAATCACTTGAAAAGTGCAGATGAAATCGACGACTGCGAGATCCTTGTAGCATTCTTCTCCTAAATTTATGACTGTGTCTCGGGTTCCGTGTCAGATTTAAAACCCTAGCCATCGTCTGGCCCGAAAATACCGATTTCGGCCCATTTTTGTCGGGTGGTACGAAAATCGCCCGAAAAGTCCAGATGAAATAGACGACCGTGAGATCCTTGTAGCATTCTTCTCCTAAATTTATGACTGTGTCTCGGGTTCCGTGTAGGATTTCAAACCCTAGCCATCGTTTGGCCCGAAAATACCGATTTCGGCCCATTTTTGTCGGGTGGTACGAAAATCGCCCGAAAAGTCCAGATGAAATAGACGACCGTGAGATCCTTGTAGCATTCTTCTCCTAAATTTATGACTATGTCTCGGGTTCTGTGTAGGATTTCAAACCCTAGCCATCGTCTGGCCCGAAAATACCGATTTCGGCCCATTTTTGTCGGGTGGTACGAAAATCACTTGAAAAGTGCAGATGAAATCGACGACCGCGAGATCCTTGTAGCATTCTTCTCCTAAATTTATGAATGTGTCTCGGGTTCCGTGTCAGATTTCAAACCCTAGCCATCGTCTGGCCCGAAAATACCGATTTCGGCCCATTTTTGTCGGGTGGTACGAAAATCGCCCGAAAAGTGCAGATGAAATCGACGACCGCGAGATCCTTGTAGCATTCTTCTATTCAATTTATGACTGTGTCTCGGGTTCCGTGTCAGATTTCAAACCCTAGCCATCGTCTGGCCCGAAAATACCGATTTCGGCCCATTTTTGTCGGGTGGTACGAAAATCGCCCGAAAAGTGCAGATGAAATCGACGACCGCGAGATTCTTGTAGCATTCTTCTCCAAAATTTATGACTGTGTCTCGGGTTTTGTGTCGGATTTCAAACCCTAGCCATCGTCTGGCCCGAAAATACCGATTTCGGCCCATTTTTGTCGGGTGGTACGAAAATGGCCTGAAAAGTCCAGATGAAATCGACGACCGCGAGATCCTTGTAGCATTCTTCTCCTAAATTTATGACTGTGTCTCGGGTTCCGTGTCGGATTTCAAACCCTAGCCATCGTCTGGCCCGAAAATACCGATTTCGACCCATTTTTGTCACGTGGTACGAAAATCGCCCGAAAAGTCCAGATGAAATCGACGACCGCGAGATCCTTGTAGCATTCTTCTTCTAAATTTATGACTGTGTCTCGGGTTCCGTGTCGGATTTCAAATCCTAGCCAGCGTCTGGCCTGTAAATACCGATTTCGGCCCATTTTTGTCGGGTGGTACGAAAATCGCCCGAATAGTTCATATGAAATCGACGACCGCGAGATCCTTGTAGCATTCTTCTCCTAAATTTATGACTGTATCTCGGGTTCCGTGTCAGATTTCAAACCCTAGCCATCGTCTAGCCCGAAAATACCGATTTCGGCCCATTTTTGTCGGGTGGTACGAAAATCGCCCGAAAAGTCTAGATGAAATCGACAACTGCGAGATCCTTGAGGCATTCTTCTCCTAAATTTATGACCTGTCTCGGGTATTGTGTCGGTTTTCAAACCCTAGCCATCGTCTGGCCCGTAAATACCGATTTCGGCCCATTTTTGTCGGGTGGTACGAAAATCGCCCGAAAATTCCAGATGAAATCGAAAACGGCGAGATCCTTGTAGCATTCTTCTCCTAAATTTATGACTGTATCTCGGGTTCCGTGTCGGATTTCAAACCCTAGCCATCGTCTGGCCCGAAAATACCGATTTCGACCCATTTTTGTCACGTGGTACAAAAATCGCCCAAAAAGTCCAGATGAAATCGACGACCGCGAGATCCTTGTAGCATTCTTCTTCTAAATTTATGACTGTGTCTCGGGTTCCGTGTCGGATTTCAAACCCTAGCCATCGTCTGGCCCGAAAATACCGATTTCGACCCATTTTTGTCACGTGGTACGAAAATCGCCCGAAAAGTCCAGATGAAATCGACGACCGCGAGATCCTTGTAGCATTCTTCTTTTTAATTTATGACTGTGTCTCGGGTTCCGTGTCGGATTTCAAATCCTAGCCATCGTCTGGCCCGTAAATACCGATTTCGGCCCATTTTTGTCGGGTGGTACGAAAATCGCTCGAAAAGTCCATATGAAATCGACGACCGCGAGATCCTTGTAGCATTCTTCTCCTAAATTTATGACTGTGTCTCGGGTTCCGTGTCGGATTTCAAACCCTAGCCATCGTCTGTCCCGTAAATACCGATTTCGGCCCATTTTTGTCGGGTGGAACGAAAATCTCCCGAATAGTTCATATGAAATCGACGACCGCGAAATCCTTGTAGCATTCTTCTCCTAAATTTATGACTGTATCTTGGGTTCCGTGTCAGATTTCAAACCCTAGCCATCGTCTGGCCCGAAAATACCGATTTCGGCCCATTTTTGCGGGTGGTATGAAAATCGCCCAAAAAGTCCAGATGAAATCGACAACCGCGAGATCCTTGTAGCATTTTTCTCCTAAATTTATGACCGTGTCTTGGGTTTCGTGTCAGATTTCAAACCCTAGCCATCGTCTGGCCTGTAAATCCCGATTTCGGCCCATTTTTGTCGGGTGGTACGAAAATCGACCGAAAAATCCAGATGAAATCGGCGACCGCGAGATCCTTGTAGCATTCTTCTCCTAAATTTATGACTATATCACGGGATCCGTGTCGGATTTCAAACCCTAGCCATCGTCTGGTTCGAAAATACCGATTTCGGCCTATTTTTGTTGGGTAGTACGAAAATCGCCCGAAAAGTCCATATGAAATCGACGACCGCGAGATCCTTGTAGCATTCTTCTCCTAAATTTATGACTGTGTCTTAGGTTCCGTGTCGGATTTAAAACCCTATCCATTGTCTGGCCCGAAAAAACCGATTTCTACCAATTTTTGTCACGTGGTACGAAAATTGCCCGAAAAGTCCAGATGAAATCGACGACCGCGAGATCCTTGTAGCATTCTTCTCCTAAATTTATGACTGTTTCTCGGGTTCCGTGTCGGATTTCAAACCCTAGCCATCGTCTGGCCCGTAAATACCGATTTCGGCCCATTTTTGTCGGGTGGTACGAAAATCGCCCGAATAGTTCATATGAAATCGACGACCGCAAGATCCTTGTAGCATTCTTCTCCTAAATTTATGATTGTATCTCGGGTTCCGTGTCGGATTTCAAACCCTAGCCATCGTCTGGCCCGAAAATACCGATTTCGGCCCATTTTTGTCGGGTGGTACGAAAATCGCCCGAAAAGTCTAGATGAAATCGACAACTGCGAGATCCTTGTAGCATTCTTCTCCTAAATTTATGACCTGTCTCGGGTATTGTGTCGGTTTTCAAACCCTAGCCATCGTTTGGCCCGTAAATACCGATTTCGGCCCATTTTTGTCGGGTGGTACGAAAATCGCCGTAAAATTCCAGATGAAATCGAAAACGGCGAGATCCTTGTAACATTCTTCTCCTAAATTTATGACTGTATCTCGGGTTCCGTGTTAGATTTCAAACCCTAGCCATCGTCTGGCCCGAAAATACCGAATTCGACCCATTTTTGTCACGTGGTACGAAAATCGCCCGAAAAGTCTAGATGAAATCGACGACCGGAGATCCTTGTAGCATTCTTCTTTTAAATTTATGACTGTGTCTCGGGTTCCGTGTCGGATTTCAAATCCTAGCCATCGTCTGGCCCGTAAATACCGATTTCGGCCCATTTTTGTCGGGTGGTACGAAAATCGCTCGAAAAGTCCATATGAAATCGACGACCGCGAGATCCTTGTAGCATTCTTCTCCTAAATTTATGATTGTGTCTCAGGTTCCGTGTCGGATTTCAAACCCTAGCCATCGTATGTCCCGTAAATACCGATTTCGGCCCATTTTTGTCGGGTGGAACGAAAATCTCCCGAATAGTTCATATGAAATCGACGACCGCGAGATCCTTGTAGCATTCTTCTCCTAAATTTATGACTGTATCTTGGGTTCCGTGTCAGATTTCAAACCCTAGCTATCGTCTGGCCCGAAAATACCGATTTCGGCCCATTTTTGCGGGTGGTATGAAAATCGCCCAAAAAGTCCAGATGAAATCGACAACCGCGAGATCCTTGTAGCATTTTTCTCCTAAATTTATGACCGTGTCTTGGGTTTCGTGTCAGATTTCAAACCCTAGCCATCGTCTGGCCTGTAAATCCCGATTTCGGCCCATTTTTGTCGGGTGGTACGAAAATCGACCGAAAAATCCAGATGAAATCGGCGACCGCGAGATCCTTGTAGCATTCTTCTCCTAAATTTATGACTATATCACGGGATCCGTGTCGGATTTCAAACCCTAGCCATCGTCTGGTTCGAAAATACCGATTTCGGCCTATTTTTGTTGGGTAGTACGAAAATCGCCCGAAAAGTCCATATGAAATCGACGACCGCGAGATCCTTGTAGCATTCTTCTCCTAAATTTATGACTGTGTCTTAGGTTCCGTGTCGGATTTAAAACCCTATCCATTGTCTGGCCCGAAAAAACCGATTTCGACCAATTTTTGTCACGTGGTACGAAAATTGCCCGAAAAGTCCAGATGAAATCGACGACCGCGAGATCCTTGTAGCATTCTTCTCCTAAATTTATGACTGTTTCTCGGGTTCCGTGTCGGATTTCAAACCCTAGCCATCGTCTGGCCCGTAAATACCGATTTCGGCCCATTTTTGTCGGGTGGTACGAAAATCGCCCGAATAGTTCATATGAAATCAACGACCGCGAGATCCTTGTAGCATTCTTCTCCTAAATTTATGATTGTATCTCTGGTTCATGTGTCGGATTTCAAACCCTAGCCATCGTCTGGCCCGAAAATACCGATTTCGGCCCATTTTTGTCGGGTGGTACGAAAATCGCCCGAAAAGTCTAGATGAAATCGACAACTGCGAGATCCTTGTAGCATTCTTCTCCTAAATTTATGACCTGTCTCCGGTATAGTGTCGGTTTTCAAACCCTAGCCATCGTTTGGCCCGTAAATACCGATTTCGGCCCATTTTTGTCGGGTGGTACGAAAATCGCCCGAAAATTCCAGATGAAATCGAAAACGGCGAGATCCTTGTAGCATTCTTCTCCTAAATTTATGACTGTATCTCGGGTTCCGTGTTAGATTTCAAACCCTAGCCATCGTCTGGTCCGAAAATACCGAATTCGACCCATTTTTGTCACGTGGTACGAAAATCGCCCGAAAAGTCTAGATGAAATCGACGACCGCGAGATCCTTGTAGCATTCTTCTTTTAAATTTATGACTGTGTCTCGGGTTCCGTGTCGGATTTCAAATCCTAGCCATCGTCTGGCCCGTAAATACCGATTTCGGCCCATTTTTGTCGGGTGGTACAAAAATCGCTCGAAAAGTCCATATGAAATCGACGACCGCGAGATCCTTGTTGCATTCTTCTCCTAAATTTACGACTGTGTCTCGGGTTCCGTGTCGGATTTCAAACCCTAGCCATCGTATGTCCCGTAAATACCGATTTCGGCCCATTTTTGTCGGGTGGAACGAAAATCTCCCGAATAGTTCATATGAAATCGACGACCGCGAGATCCTTGTAGCTTTCTTCTCCTAAATTTATGACTGTATCTTGGGTTCCGTGTCAGATTTCAAACCCTAGCCATCGTCTGGCCCGAAAATACCGATTTCGGCCCATTTTTGCGGGTGGTATGAAAATCGCCCAAAAAGTCCAGATGAAATCGACAACCGCGAGATCCTTGTAGCATTTTTCTCCTAAATTTATGACCGTGTCTTGGGTTTCGTGTCAGATTTCAAACCCTAGCCATCGTCTGGCCTGTAAATCCCGATTTCGGCCCATTTTTGTCGGGTGGTACGAAAATCGACCGAAAAATCCAGATGAAATCGGCGACCGCGAGATCCTTGTAGCATTCTTCTCCTAAATTTATGACTATATCACGGGATCCGTGTCGGATTTCAAACCCTAGCCATCGTCTGGTTCGAAAATACCGATTTCGGCCTATTTTTGTTGGGTAGTACGAAAATCGCCCGAAAAGTCCATATGAAATCGACGACCGCGAGATCCTTGTAGCATTCTTCTCCTAAATTTATGACTGTGTCTTAGGTTCCGTGTCGGATTTAAAACCCTATCCATTGTCTGGCCCGAAAAAACCGATTTCGACCAATTTTTGTCACGTGGTACGAAAATTGCCCGAAAAGTCCAGATGAAATCGACGACCGCGAGATCCTTGTAGCATTCTTCTCCTAAATTTATGACAGTTTCTCGGGTTCCGTGTCGGATTTCAAACCCTAGCCATCGTCTGGCCCGTAAATACCGATTTCGGCCCATTTTTGTCGGGTGGTACGAAAATCGCCCGAATAGTTCATATGAAATCGACGACCGCGAGATCCTTGTAGCATTCTTCTCCTAAATTTATGATTGTATCTCGGGTTCCGTGTCGGATTTCAAACCCTAGCCATCGTCTGGCCCGAAAATACCGATTTCGGCCCATTTTTGTCGGGTGGTACGAAAATCGCCCGAAAAGTCTAGATGAAATCGACAACTGCGAGATCCTTGTAGCATTCTTCTCCTAAATTTATGACCTGTCTCGGGTATTGTGTCGGTTTTCAAACCCTAGCCATCGTTTGGCCCGTAAATACCGATTTCGGCCCATTTTTGTCGGGTGGTACGAAAATCGCCGTAAAATTCCAGATGAAATCGAAAACGGCGAGATCCTTGTAACATTCTTCTCCTAAATTTATGACTGTATCTCGAGTTCCGTGTTAGATTTCAAACCCTAGCCATCGTCTGGCCCGAAAATACCGAATTCGACCCATTTTTGTCACGTGGTACGAAAATCGCCCGAAAAGTCTAGATGAAATCGACGACCGCGAGATCCTTGTAGCATTCTTCTTTTAAATTTATGACTGTGTCTCGGGTTCCGTGTCGGATTTCAAATCCTAGCCATCGTCTGGCCCGTAAATACCGATTTCGGCCCATTTTTGTCGGGTGGTACGAAAATCGCTCGAAAAGTCCATATGAAATCGACGACCGCGAGATCCTTGTAGCATTCTTCTCCTAAATTTATGATTGTGTCTCAGGTTCCGTGTCGGATTTCAAACCCTAGCCATCGTATGTCCCGTAAATACCGATTTCGGCCCATTTTTGTCGGGTGGAACGAAAATCTCCCGAATAGTTCATATGAAATCGACGACCGCGAGATCCTTGTAGCATTCTTCTCCTAAATTTATGACTGTATCTTGGGTTCCGTGTCAGATTTCAAACCCTAGCTATCGTCTGGCCCGAAAATACCGATTTCGGCCCATTTTTGCGGGTGGTATGAAAATCGCCCAAAAAGTCCAGATGAAATCGACAACCGCGAGATCCTTGTAGCATTTTTCTCCTAAATTTATGACCGTGTCTTGGGTTTCGTGTCAGATTTCAAACCCTAGCCATCGTCTGGCCTGTAAATCCCGATTTCGGCCCATTTTTGTCGGGTGGTACGAAAATCGACCGAAAAATCCAGATGAAATCGGCGACCGCGAGATCCTTGTAGCATTCTTCTCCTAAATTTATGACTATGTCTCGGGATCCGTGTCGGATTTCAAACCCTAGCCATCGTCTGGTTCGAAAATACCGATTTCGGCCTATTTTTGTTGGGTAGTACGAAAATCGCCCGAAAAGTCCATATGAAATCGACGACCGCGAGATCCTTGTAGCATTCTTCTCCTAAATTTATGACTGTGTCTTAGGTTCCGTGTCGGATTTAAAACCCTATCCATTGTCTGGCCCGAAAAAACCGATTTCTACCAATTTTTGTCACGTGGTACGAAAATTGCCCGAAAAGTCCAGATGAAATCGACGACCGCGAGATCCTTGTAGCATTCTTCTCCTAAATTTATGACTGTTTCTCGGGTTCCGTGTCGGATTTCAAACCCTAGCCATCGTCTGGCCCGTAAATACCGATTTCGGCCCATTTTTGTCGGGTGGTACGAAAATCGCCCGAATAGTTCATATGAAATCGACGACCGCAAGATCCTTGTAGCATTCTTCTCCTAAATTTATGATTGTATCTCGGGTTCCGTGTCGGATTTCAAACCCTAGCCATCGTCTGGCCCGAAAATACCGATTTCGGCCCATTTTTGTCGGGTGGTACGAAAATCGCCCGAAAAGTCTAGATGAAATCGACAACTGCGAGATCCTTGTAGCATTCTTCTCCTAAATTTATGACCTGTCTCGGGTATTGTGTCGGTTTTCAAACCCTAGCCATCGTTTGGCCCGTAAATACCGATTTCGGCCCATTTTTGTCGGGTGGTACGAAAATCGCCCGAAAATTCCAGATGAAAGCGAAAACGGCGAGATCCTTGTAGCATTCTTCTCCTAAATTTATGACTGTATCTCGTGTTCCGTGTTAGATTTCAAACCCTAGCCATCGTCTGGCCCGAAAATACCGAATTCGACCCATTTTTGTCACGTGGTACGAAAATCGCCCGAAAAGTCTAGATGAAATCGACGACCGCGAGATCCTTGTAGCATTCTTCTTTTAAATTTATGACTGTGTCTCGGGTTCCGTGTCGGATTTCAAATCCTAGCCATCGTCTGGCCCGTAAATACCGATTTCGGCCCATTTTTGTCGGGTGGTAC
>JBBPBP010009777.1:603486-656158 GCA_037974735.1 Cicer chorassanicum
GTGTCGGATTTCAAACCCTAGCCATCGTCTGGCCCGAAAATACCGATTTCGGCCCATTTTTGTCGGGTGGTACGAAAATCGCCCGAAAAGTCTAGATGAAATCGACAACTGCGAGATCCTTGTAGCATTCTTCTCCTAAATTTATGACCTGTCTCCGGTATAGTGTCGGTTTTCAAACCCTAGCCATCGTTTGGCCCGTAAATACCGATTTCGGCCCATTTTTGTCGGGTGGTACGAAAATCGCCCGAAAATTCCAGATGAAATCGAAAACGGCGAGATCCTTGTAGCATTCTTCTCCTAAATTTATGACTGTATCTCGGGTTCCGTGTTAGATTTCAAACCCTAGCCATCGTCTGGTCCGAAAATACCGAATTCGACCCATTTTTGTCACGTGGTACGAAAATCGCCCGAAAAGTCTAGATGAAATCGACGACCGCGAGATCCTTGTAGCATTCTTCTTTTAAATTTATGACTGTGTCTCGGGTTCCGTGTCGGATTTCAAATCCTAGCCATCGTCTGGCCCGTAAATACCGATTTCGGCCCATTTTTGTCGGGTGGTACAAAAATCGCTCGAAAAGTCCATATGAAATCGACGACCGCGAGATCCTTGTTGCATTCTTCTCCTAAATTTACGACTGTGTCTCGGGTTCCGTGTCGGATTTCAAACCCTAGCCATCGTATGTCCCGTAAATACCGATTTCGGCCCATTTTTGTCGGGTGGAACGAAAATCTCCCGAATAGTTCATATGAAATCGACGACCGCGAGATCCTTGTAGCATTCTTCTCCTAAATTTATGACTGTATCTTGGGTTCCGTGTCAGATTTCAAACCCTAGCTATCGTCTGGCCCGAAAATACCGATTTCGGCCCATTTTTGCGGGTGGTATGAAAATCGCCCAAAAAGTCCAGATGAAATCGACAACCGCGAGATCCTTGTAGCATTTTTCTCCTAAATTTATGACCGTGTCTTGGGTTTCGTGTCAGATTTCAAACCCTAGCCATCGTCTGGCCTGTAAATCCCGATTTCGGCCCATTTTTGTCGGGTGGTACGAAAATCGACCGAAAAATCCAGATGAAATCGGCGACCGCGAGATCCTTGTAGCATTCTTCTCCTAAATTTATGACTATATCACGGGATCCGTGTCGGATTTCAAACCCTAGCCATCGTCTGGTTCGAAAATACCGATTTCGGCCTATTTTTGTTGGGTAGTACGAAAATCGCCCGAAAAGTCCATATGAAATCGACGACCGCGAGATCCTTGTAGCATTCTTCTCCTAAATTTATGACTGTGTCTTAGGTTCCGTGTCGGATTTAAAACCCTATCCATTGTCTGGCCCGAAAAAACCGATTTCTACCAATTTTTGTCACGTGGTACGAAAATTGCCCGAAAAGTCCAGATGAAATCGACGACCGCGAGATCCTTGTAGCATTCTTCTCCTAAATTTATGACTGTTTCTCGGGTTCCGTGTCGGATTTCAAACCCTAGCCATCGTCTGGCCCGTAAATACCGATTTCGGCCCATTTTTGTCGGGTGGTACGAAAATCGCCCGAATAGTTCATATGAAATCAACGACCGCGAGATCCTTGTAGCATTCTTCTCCTAAATTTATGATTGTATCTCTGGTTCATGTGTCGGATTTCAAACCCTAGCCATCGTCTGGCCCGAAAATACCGATTTCGGCCCATTTTTGTCGGGTGGTACGAAAATCGCCCGAAAAGTCTAGATGAAATCGACAACTGCGAGATCCTTGTAGCATTCTTCTCCTAAATTTATGACCTGTCTCCGGTATAGTGTCGGTTTTCAAACCCTAACCATCGTTTGGCCCGTAAATACCGATTTCGGCCCATTTTTGTCGGGTGGTACGAAAATCGCCCGAAAATTCCAGATGAAATCGAAAACGGCGAGATCCTTGTAGCATTCTTCTCCTAAATTTATGACTGTATCTCGGGTTCCGTGTCGGATTTCAAACCCTAGCCATCGTCTGGCCCGAAAATACCGATTTCGACCCATTTTTGTCACGTGGTACAAAAATCGCCCAAAAAGTCCAGATGAAATCGACGACCGCGAGATCCTTGTAGCATTCTTCTTCTAAATTTATGACTGTGTCTCGGGTTCCGTGTCGGATTTCAAACCCTAGCCATCGTCTGGCCCGAAAATACCGATTTCGACCCATTTTTGTCACGTGGTACGAAAATCGCCCGAAAAGTCCAGATGAAATCGACGACCGCGAGATCCTTGTAGCATTCTTCTTTTTAATTTATGACTGTGTCTCGGGTTCCGTGTCGGATTTCAAATCCTAGCCATCGTCTGGCCCGTAAATACCGATTTCGGCCCATTTTTGTCGGGTGGTACGAAAATCGCTCGAAAAGTCCATATGAAATCGACGACCGCGAGATCCTTGTAGCATTCTTCTCCTAAATTTATATCTGTGTCTCGGGTTCCGTGTCGGATTTCAAACCCTAGCCATCGTCTGTCCCGTAAATACCGATTTCGGCCCATTTTTGTCGGGTGGAACGAAAATCTCCCGAATAGTTCATATGAAATCGACGACCGCGAAATCCTTGTAGCATTCTTCTCCTAAATTTATGACTGTATCTTGGGTTCCGTGTCAGATTTCAAACCCTAGCCATCGTCTGGCCCGAAAATACCGATTTCGGCCCATTTTTGCGGGTGGTATGAAAATCGCCCAAAAAGTCCAGATGAAATCGACAACCGCGAGATCCTTGTAGCATTTTTCTCCTAAATTTATGACCGTGTCTTGGGTTTCGTGTCAGATTTCAAACCCTAGCCATCGTCTGGCCTGTAAATCCCGATTTCGGCCCATTTTTGTCGGGTGGTACGAAAATCGACCGAAAAATCCTGATGAAATCCGCGACCGCGAGATCCTTGTAGCATTCTTCTCCTAAATTTATGACTATGTCTCGGGATCCGTGTCGGATTTCAAACCCTAGCCATCGTCTGGTTCGAAAATACCGATTTCGGCCTATTTTTGTTGGGCAATACGAAAATCGCCCGAAAAGTCCATATGAAATCGACGACCGCGAGATCCTTGTAGCATTCTTCTCCTAAATTTATGACTGTGTCTTAGGTTCCATGTCGGATTTAAAACC
Source organism: Cicer chorassanicum (assembly GCA_037974735.1). NCBI lineage: Eukaryota > Viridiplantae > Streptophyta > Magnoliopsida > Fabales > Fabaceae > Cicer > Cicer chorassanicum. The sequence continues at coordinate 606,598 of JBBPBP010009777.1, forward strand.
CTATCCATTGTCTGGCCCGAAAATACCGATTTCGACCAATTTTTGTCACGTGGTACGAAAATTGCCCGAAAAGTCCAGATGAAATCGACGACCGCGAGATCCTTGTAGCATTCTTCTCCTAAATTTATGACTTTGTCTCGGGTTCCGTGTCGGATTTCAAACCCTAGCCATCGTCTAGCCCGAAAATACCGATTTCGGCCCATTTTTGTCGGGTGGTACGAAAATCGCCCGAAAAGTCTAGATGAAATCGACAACTGCGAGATCCTTGTAGCATTCTTCTCCTAAATTTATGACCTGTCTCGGGTATTGTGTCGGTTTTCAAACCCTAGCCATCGTCTGGCCCGTAAATACCGATTTCGGCCCATTTTTGTCAGGTGGTACGAAAATCGCCCGAAAATTCCAGATGAAATCGAAAACGGCGAGATCCTTGTAGCATTCTTCTCCTAAATTTATGACTGTATCTCGGGTTCCGTGTCAGATTTCAAACCCTAGCCATCGTCTGGCCCGAAAATACCGATTTCGGCCCATTTTTGGCTGGTGCTACGAAAATCGCCCGAGAAGTCCAGATGAAATCGACGACCGCGAGATCCTTGTAACATTCTTCTCCTAAATTTATGAATGTGTCTCGGGTTCCGTGTCGGATTTCAAACCCTAGCCATCGTCTGGCCCGAAAATACCGATTTCGACCCATTTTTGTCACGTGGTACGAAAATCGCCCGAAAAATCCAAATGAAATCGGCAACCGCTAGATCCTTGTAGCATTCTTCTCCTAAATTTATGATTGTATCTCGGGTTCCGTGTCAGATTTCAAACCCTAGCAATCGTCTGGTTCGAAAATACCGATTTCGGCCTATTTTTGTCGGGTGGTACGAAAATCGCCCGAAAAGTCCAATTGAAATCTACGACCGCGAGATCCTGGTAACATTCTTCTCCTAAATTTATGACTGTGTCTCGGGTTCCGTGTCGGATTTCAAACCCTAGCCATCGTCTGGCCCGAAAATACTGATTTTGACCCACTTTTGTCACGTGGTACGAAAATCGACCGAAAAGTCCAGATGAAATCGACGACCGCGAGATCCTGGTAGCATTCTTCTTCTAAATTTATGACTGTGACTCGGGTTCCGTGTCGGATTTCAAACCCTAGCCATCGTCTGGCCCGAAAATACCAATTTCGGCCCATTTTTGTCGGGTGCTACGAAAATCGCCCGAGAAGTCCAGATGAAATCGACGACCGCGAGATCCTTGTAACATTCTTCTCCTAAATTTATTAATGTGTCTCGGGTTCCGTGTCGGATTTCAAACCCTAGCCATTGTCAGGCCCGTAAATACCGATTTCGGCCCATTTTTGTCGGGTGGTACGAAAATCACCCGAAAAATCCAAATGAAATCGGCAACCGCTAGATCCTTGTAGCATTCTTCTCCTAAATTTATGACTGTATCTCGGGTTCCGTGTCAGATTTCAAACCCTAGCAATCGTCTGGTTCGAAAATACCGATTTCGGCCCATTTTTTGTCTGGTGGTACGAAAATCGCCCGAAAAGTCTAGATGAAATCGACGACCGCGAGATCCTTGTAACATTCTTCCCCTAAATTTATGACTGTGTCTCGGGATCCGTGTCGGATTTCAAACCCTAGCTATCGTCTCGTTCGAAAATATCGATTTCGGCCTATTTTTGTCGAGTGGTACGAAAATCCCCCGAAAAGTCCAGATGAAATCGACGACCGCGAGATCCTTGTAGCATTCTTCTCCTAAATTTATGACTGTATCTCGGGTTCTGTGTCATATTTCAAACCCTAGCAATCGTCTGATTCAAAAATACCGATTTCGACCTATTTTTGTCGGGTGGTAAGAAAATCGCCCAAAAAGTCCAGATGAAATCGACAACCGCGAGATCCTTGTAGCAAATTTCTCCTAAATTTATGACCGTGTCTTGGGTTTCGTGTCGGATTTCAAACCCTAGCCATCGTTTGGCCTGTAAATCCCGATGTCGGCCCATTTTTGTCGATTAGTACGAAAATTGCCCGAAAAATGCAGATGAAATCGACGACCGCGAGATCCTTGTAGCATTCTTCTCCTAAATTTATGACTATGTCTCGGGATCCGCGTCGGATTTCAAACCCTAGCAATCGTCTGGTTCGAAAATACCGATTTCGACCCATTTTTTGTCTAGTGGTACGAAAATCACCCGAAAAGTCTAGATGAAATCGACGACCGCGAGATCCTTGTAACATTCTTCTCCTAAATTTATGACTGTGTCTCGGGTTCCGTGTCGGATTTCAAACCCTAGCCATTGTCTGGCGTGTAAATACCGATTTCGGCCCATTTTTGTCGGGTGGTACAAAAATCGCCCAAAAAGTCCAGATGAAATCGACAACCACGAGATCCTTGTAGCATTTTTCTCCTAAATTTATGACCGTGTCTTGGGTTTCGTGTTAGATTTCAAACCCTAACCATCGTCTGGCCTGTAAATCCTGATTTCGGCCCATTTTTGTTGGGTGGTACGAAAATCGACCGAAAAATCCAGATGAAATCGGCGACCGCGAGATCCTTGTAGCATTTTTCTCCTATATTTTTGACTATGTCTCGGGATCCGTGTCGGATTTCAAACCCTAGCCATCGTCTGGCCCGAAAATACCAATTTCGGCCCATTTTTGGCGGGTGCTACGAAAATCGCCCGAGAAGTCCAGATGAAATCGACGACCGCGAGATCCTTGTAACATTCTTCTCCTAAATTTATTAATGTGTCTCGGGTTCCGTGTCGGATTTCAAACCCTAGCCATTGTCAGGCCCGTAAATACCGATTTCGGCCCATTTTTGTCGAGTGGTACGAAAATCACCCGAAAAATCCAAATGAAATCGACGACCGCGAGATCCTTGTAGCATTCTTCTCCTAAATTTATGATTGTATCTCGGGTTCTGTGTCATATTTCAAACCCTAGCAATCGTCTGATTCGAAAATACCGATTTCGACCTATTTTTGTCGGGTGGTACGAAAATCGCCCAAAAAGTCCAGATGAAATCGACAACCGCGAGATCCTTGTAGCAAATTTCTCCTAAATTTATGACCGTGTCTTGGGTTTCGTGTCGGATTTCAAACCCTAGCCATCGTTTGGCCTGTAAATCCCGATGTCGGCCCATTTTTGTCGATTAGTACGAAAATTGCCCGAAAAATGCAGATGAAATCGACGACCGCGAGATCCTTGTAGCATTCTTCTCCTAAATTTATGACTATGTCTCGGGATCCGCGTCGGATTTCAAACCCTAGCAATCGTCTGGTTCGAAAATACCGATTTCGGCCCATTTTTTGTCTAGTGGTACGAAAATCACCCGAAAAGTCTAGATGAAATCGACGACCGCGAGATCCTTGTAACATTCTTCTCCTAAATTTATGACTGTGTCTCGGGTTCCGTGTCGGATTTCAAACCCTAGCCATTGTCTGGCGTGTAAATACCGATTTCGGCCCATTTTTGTCGGGTGGTACGAAAATCGCCCGAAAAATCCTGATGAAATCGGCAACCGCGAGATCCCTGTAGCATTCTTCTCCTAAATTTATGATTGTATCTCGGGTTCCGTGTCAGATTTCAAACCCTAGGAATCGTCTGGTTCGAAAATACCGCTTTCGGCCTATTTTTGTCGGGTGGTACGAAAATCGCCCGAAAAGTCCAATTGAAATCTACGACCGCGAGATCCTTGTAACATTCTTCTCCTAAATTTATGACTGTGTCTCGGGTTTCGTGTAGGATTTCAAACCCTAGCCATCGTCTGGCCCGAAAATACCGATTTCGACCCATTTTTGTCACGTGGTACGAAAATCTCCCGAAAAGTCCAGATGAAATCGACGACCGCGAGATCCTTGTAGCATTCTTCTTCTAAATTTATAACTGTGTCTCGGGTTCCGTGTCGGATTTCAAATCCTAGCCATCGTCTGGCCCGTAAATACCGATTTCGGCCCATTTTTGTCGGGTGGTACGAAAATCGCCGGAAAAGTCCATATGAAATCGACGACCACGAGATCCTTGTAGCATTCTTCTCCTAAATTTATGAGTGTATCTCGGGTTCCGTGTCGGATTTCAAACCCTAGCCATTGCTGACCCGAAAATACCGATTTCGGCCCATTTTTTGTGTGGTGCTACGAAAATCGCCCGAAAAGTCCAGATGAAATCGACGACCGCGAGATCCTTGTAACATTCTTCTCCAAAATTTATGACTGTGTCTCGGGTTCCGTGTCGGATTTCAAACCCTAGCCATCGTCTGGCGTGTAAATACCAATTTCGGCCCATTTTTGTCGGGTGGTACGAAAATCGCCCGAAAAATCCAAATGAAATCGGCAACCGCTAGATCCTTGTAGCATTCTTCTCCTAAATTTATGACTGTATCTCGGGTTCCGTGTCAGATTTCAAACCCTAGCAATCGTCTGGTTCGAAAATACCGATTTCGGCCCATTTTTTGTCTGGTGGTACGAAAATCGCCCGAAAAGTCTAGATGAAATCGACGACCGCGAGATCCTTGTAACATTCTTCTCCTAAATTTATGACTGTGTCTCGGGATCCGTGTCGGATTTCAAACCCTAGCTATCGTCTCGTTCGAAAATATCGATTTCGGCCTATTTTTGTCGAGTGGTACGAAAATCCCCCGAAAAGTCCAGATGAAATCGACGACCGCGAGATCCTTGTAGCATTCTTCTCCTAAATTTATGACTGTATCTCGGGTTCTGTGTCATATTTCAAACCCTAGCAATCGTCTGATTCAAAAATACCGATTTCGGCCTATTTTTGTCGGGTGGTAAGAAAATCGCCCAAAAAGTCCAGATGAAATCGACAACCGCGAGATCCTTGTAGCAAATTTCTCCTAAATTTATGACCGTGTCTTGGGTTTCGTGTCGGATTTCAAACCCTAGCCATCGTTTGGCCTGTAAATCCCGATTTCGGCCCATTTTTGTCGATTAGTACGAAAATTGCCTGAAAAATGCAGATGAAATCGACGACCGCGAGATCCTTGTAGCATTCTTCTCCTAAATTTATGACTATGTCTCGGGATCCGCGTCGGATTTCAAACCCTAGCAATCGTCTGGTTCGAAAATACCGATTTCGGCCCATTTTTTGTCTAGTGGTACGAAAATCACCCGAAAAGTCTAGATGAAATCGACGACCGCGAGATCCTTGTAACATTCTTCTCCTAAATTTATGACTGTGTCTCGGGTTCCGTGTCGGATTTCAAACCCTAGCCATTGTCTGGCGTGTAAATACCGATTTCGGCCCATTTTTGTCGGGTGGTACGAAAATCGCCCGAAAAATCCTGATGAAATCGGCAACCGCGAGATCCTTGTAGCATTCTTCTCCTAAATTTATGATTGTATCTCGGGTTCCGTGTCAGATTTCAAACCCTAGGAATCGTCTGGTTCGAAAATACCGTTTTCGGCCTATTTTTGTCGGGTGGTACGAAAATCGCCCGAAAAGTCCAATTGAAATCTACGACCGCGAGATCCTTGTAACATTCTTCTCCTAAATTTATGACTGTGTCTCGGGTTTCGTGTAGGATTTCAAACCCTAGCCATCGTCTGGCCCGAAAATACCGATTTCGACCCATTTTTGTCACGTGGTACGAAAATCGCCCGAAAAGTCCAGATGAAATCGACGACCGCGATATCCTTGTAGCATTCTTCTTCTAAATTTATGACTGTGTCTCGGGTTCCGTGTCGGATTTCAAATCCTAGCCATCGTCTGGCCCGTAAATACCGATTTCGGCCCATTTTTGTCGGGTGGTACGAAAATCGCCGGAAAAGTCCATATGAAATCGACGACCACGAGATCCTTGTAGCATTCTTCTCCTAAATTTATGAGTGTATCTCGGGTTCCGTGTCGGATTTCAAACCCTAGCCATTGCTGACCCGAAAATACCGATTTCGGCCCATTTTTTGTGTGGTGCTACGAAAATCGCCCGAAAAGTCCAGATGAAATCGACGACCGCGAGATCCTTGTAACATTCTTCTCCTAAATTTATGACTGTGTCTCGGGTTCCGTGTCGGATTTCAAACCCTAGCCATCGTCTGGCGTTTAAATACCAATTTCGGCCCATTTTTGTCGGGTGGTACGAAAATCGCCCGAAAAATCCAAATGAAATCGGCAACCGCTAGATCCTTGTAGCATTCTTCTCCTAAATTTATGACTGTATCTCGGGTTCCGTGTCAGATTTCAAACCCTAGCAATCGTCTGGTTCGAAAATACCGATTTCGGCCCATTTTTTGTCTGGTGGTACGAAAATCGCCCGAAAAGTCAAGATGAAATCGACGACCGCGAGATCCTTGTAACATTCTTCTCCTAAATTTATGACTGTGTCTCGGGATCCGTGTCGGATTTCAAACCCTAGCTATCGTCTCGTTCGAAAATATCGATTTCGGCCTATTTTTGTCGAGTGGTACGAAAATCCCCCGAAAAGTCCAGATGAAATCGACGACCGCGAGATCCTTGTAGCATTCTTCTCCTAAATTTATGACTGTATCTCGGGTTCTGTGTCATATTTCAAACCCTAGCAATCGTCTGATTCAAAAATACCGATTTCGGCCTATTTTTGTCGGGTGGTAAGAAAATCGCCCAAAAAGTCCAGATGAAATCGACAACCGCGAGATCCTTGTAGCATTTTTCTCCTAAATTTATGACCGTGTCTTGGGTTTCGTGTCGGATTTAAAACCCTAGCCATCGTTTGACCTGTAAATCCCGATGTCGGCCCATTTTTGTCGGGTAGTACGAAAATTGCCCGAAAAATCCAGATGAAATCGACGACCGCGAGATCCTTGTAGCATTCTTCTCCTAAATTTATGACTATGTCTCGGGATCCGCGTCGGATTTCAAACCCTAGCAATCGTCTGGTTCGAAAATACCGATTTCGGCCCATTTTTTGTCTGGTGGTACGAAAATCGCCCGAAAAGTCTAGATGAAATCGACGACCGCGAGATCCTTGTAACATTCTTCTTCTAAATTTATGACTGTGTCTCGGGTTCCGTGTCGGATTTCAAACCCTAGCCATTGTCTGGCGTGTAAATACCGATTTCGGCCCATTTTTGTCGGGTGGTACGAAAATCGCCCGAAAAATCCTGATGAAATCGGCAACCGCGAGATCCTTGTAGCATTCTTCTCCTAAATTTATGATTGTATCTCGGGTTCCGTTTCAGATTTCAAACCCTAGGAATCGTCTGGTTCGAAAATACCGATTTCGGCCTATTTTTGTCGGGTGGTACGAAAATCGCCCGAAAAGTCCAATTGAAATCTACGACCGCGAGATCCTTGTAACATTCTTCTCCTAAATTTATGACTGTGTCTCGGGTTTCGTGTAGGATTTCAAACCCTAGCCATCGTCTAGCCCGAAAATACCGATTTCGACCCATTTTTGTCACGTGGTACGAAAATCGCCCGAAAAGTCCAGATGAAATCGACGACCGCGAGATCCTTGTAGCATTCTTCTTCTAAATTTATGACTGTGTCTCAGGTTCCGTGTCGGATTTCAAATCCTAGCCATCGTCTAGCCCGTAAATACCGATTTCGGCCCATTTTTGTCGGGTGGTACGAAAATCGCCGGAAAAGTCCATATGAAATCGACGACCACGAGATCCTTGTAGCATTCTTCTCCTAAATTTATGAGTGTATCTCGGGTTCCGTGTCGGATTTCAAACCCTAGCCATCGTTTGACCCGAAAATACCGATTTCGGCCCATTTTTTGTGTGGTGGTACGAAAATCGCCCAAAAAGTCCAGATGAAATCGACGACCGCGAGATCCTTGTAACATTCTTCTCCTAAATTTATGACTGTGTCTCGGGTTCCGTGTCGGATTTCAAACCCTAGCCATCGTCTGGCGTGTAAATACAAATTTCGGCCCATTTTTGTCGGGTGGTACGAAAATCGCCCGAAAAATCCAAATGAAATCGGCAACCGCTAGATCCTTGTAGCATTCTTCTCCTAAATTTATGACTGTATCTCGGGTTCCGTGTCAGATTTCAAACCCTAGCAATCGTCTGGTTCGAAAATACCGATTTCGGCCCATTTTTTGTCTGGTGGTACGAAAATCGCCCGAAAAGTCTAGATGAAATCGACGACCGCGAGATCCTTGTAACATTCTTCTCCTAAATTTATGACTGTGTCTCGGGATCCGTGTCGGATTTCAAACCCTAGCTATCGTCTCGTTCGAAAATATCGATTTCGGCCTATTTTTGTCGAGTGGTACGAAAATCCCCCGAAAAGTCCAGATGAAATCGACGACCGCGAGATCCTTGTAGCATTCTTCTCCTAAATTTATGACTGTATCTTGGGTTCCGTGTCGGATTTCAAACGCTAGCCATCGTCTTGCCCGAAAATACCAATTTAGGCCCTTTTTTGTCCGGTGGTACGAAAATCGCCTAAAAAGTCCAGATGAAATCGACGACCGCGAGATCCTTGTAGCATTCTTCTCCTAAATTTATGACTGTGTCTCGGGTTCCGTGTCGGATTTCAAACCCTAGCCATCGTCTGGTTCGAAAATACCGATTCCGGCCCATTTTTGTCGGGTGGTATGAAAATCGGCCGAAAAGTCTAGATGAAATCGACGACCGCGAGATCCTTGTAGCATTCTTTTCCTAAATTTATGACTGTGTCTCGGGTTCCATGTCGGATTTCAAACGCTAGCCATCGTCTTGCCCGAAAATACCGATTTCGACACATTTTTGTCAAGTTGTACGAAAATCGCCCGAAAAGTCCAAATGAAATCGACAACCGCGAGATCCTTGTAGCATACTTCTCCTAAACTTTTGACCGTGTCTTGGGTTTCGAGTCGGATTTCAAACCCTAGCCATCGTCTTGCCTGTAAATCCCGATTTCGGCCCATTTTTGTCGGGTGGTACGAAAATCGCCCGAAAAGTCCAGATGAAATCGAATACCGCGAGATCCTTGTAGCATATTTCTCGTAAATTTATGACCGTGTCTTGGGTTTCGTGTCGGATTTCAAACCCTAGCCATCGTCTGGCCTGTAAATCCCAATTTCGGCCCATTTTTCTCAGGTGGTACGAAAATCACCCGAAAAATCCAGATGAAATCGACGACCGCGAGATCCTTGTAGCATTCTTCTCCTAAATTTATGAATGTGTCTCGGGATCCGTGTCGGATTTCAAACCCTAGCCATCGTCTGGCCCGTAAATATCGATTTCGGCCCATTTTTGTCAGGTGGTACGAAAATCACCCGAAAAGTCCTAATGAAATTGATGACCGCAAGATCCTTGTAGCATTCTTCTCCTAAATTTATGACTGTATCTCGGGTTCCGTGTCAAATTTCAAACCCTATCCATCGTTTGGCCCGAAAATACCGATTTCGGCCCATTTTTGTCAAGTGGTACGAAAATCACTTGAAAAGTCTAGATGAAATCTACGACCGCGAGATCCTTGATGCATTCTTCTCCTAAATTAATGAGCGTGTCTCGGGTTGCGTGTCGGATTTCAAACCATCGCCATCGTCTGGCCTATAAATCCCGATTTCGGCCCATTTATGTCGGGTGGTACAAAAATCGCCGGAAAAATCCAGATGAAATCGACAACCGCAAGATCCTTGTAGCATTCTTCTCCTTAATTTATGACTGTGTCTCGGGATCCGTGTCGGATTTCAAACCCTAGCAATCGTCTATTTCGAAAATACCGATTTCGGCCTATTTTTGTCGTGTGGTACGAAAAATCGCCTGAAAAGTCCAGATGAAATCTACGACCGCAAGATCCTTGTAGCATTCTTCTCCTAAATGTATGACTGTGTCTCGGGTTCCGCGTCGGATTTCAAACCCTAGCCATCGTCTGCCTCGAAAATACCGATTTCAACCCATTTTTGTCACGTGGTACGAAAATCGCCGGAAAAATCCAGATGAAATCGACAACCGCAAGATCCTTGTAGCATTCTTCTCCTAAATTTATGACCGTGTCTCGGGTTCCGTGTCGGATTTCAAACCCTAGCCATCGTCTGGCTCGAAAATACCGATTTCGGCCCATTTTTGTCGGGTGGTACGAAAATCGCCCGAAAAGTCCAGATGAAATCGACAACCGCGAGATCCTTGTAGCATTCTTCTCCTAAATTTATGATTGTGTCTCGGGTTTAGTGTCGGATTTCAAACGCTAGCCATCGTCTTACCCGAAAATACCGATTTAGGCCCCTTTTTGTCGGGTGGTACGAAAATCGCCTGAAAAGTCTAGATGAAATCGACAACTACGAGATCCTTGTAGCATTCTTCTCCTAAATTTATGACTGTGTCTCGGGTTCCGTGTTGGATTTCAAACGCTTGCCATCGTCTGGCGCGAAAATACCGATTTTGGCCCATTTTTATCGGGTTGTACGAAAATCGAACGAAAAGTCCAGATAAATCTACGACAGCGAGATCCTTGTAGCATTCTTTTCGTAAATTTATGACTGTGTCTCGGGTTCCGTGTCAGATTTCAAGGCCTAGCCATCGTCTGGCCCGCAAATACCGATTTCGTCCATTTTTGTCGGGTGGTACGAAAATCGTCCGAAAAGTCCAGATGAAATCGACGACCGCGAGTTCCTTGTAGCCTTCTTCTCCTAAATTTATGACCGTGTCTTGGGTTCTGTGTTGGATTTCAAACCCTAGCCATCGTTTGGCCCGAAAATACCGATTTCGGCCCATTTTTGTCGGGTGGTACGAAAATCGCCCGAAAAGTCCAGATGAAATCGACGACCGCAAGATCCTTGTAGCATTCTTCTCCTAAATTTATGACTGTATCTCGGGTTCCGTGTCGGATTTCAAACCCTAGCCATCTTCTGGCCCGTAAATACCAATTTCGGCCCATTTTTGTCAGGTGGTACGAAAATCGCCCAAATAGTCTAGATTAAATCGACGACCGCGAGATCCTTGTAGCATTCTTCTCCTAAATTTATGACCGTGTCTCGGGTTTCGTGTTAGATTTCAAACCCTAGCCATCGTCTGGCCCGAAAATATTGATTTCGGCCTATTTTTGTCGGGTGGTACGGAAATCGCCAAAAAAGACCATATGAAATCTACGATTGCGAGATCCTTGTAGCATTCTTCTCCTAAATTTATGACTGTGTCTCGGGTTCCGTGTCGGATTTCAAACGCTAGCCATCGTCTAGCCCGAAAATACCGATTCCGGCCTATTTTTGACGGTTGGTACGAAAATCGGACGAAAAGTCCAGATGAAATCTACGATCGCGAGATCCTAGTAGCATTATTTTCCTAAATTTATGACTGTGTCTCGGGTTCCGTGTCGGATTTCAAACCCTAGCCATCGTCTGGCCCCCAAATACCGATTTCGGCCCATTTTTGTCGGGTGGTACGAAAATCGCCCGAAAAGTCCAGATGAAATCGACGACCGCGAGTTCCTTGTAGCCTTCTTCACCTAAATTTATGATTGTGTCTCGGGTTCCGTGATGGATTTCAAACCCTAGCCATCATCTGGCCCGAAAATACCGATTTTGGCCCATTTTTGTCGGGTGGTACGAAAATCGGCAGAAAAGTCCAGATGAAATCGACGATCGCAAGATCCTTGTAGCATATTTCTCCTAAACTTTTGACCGTGTCTTGGGTTTCGTGTCGGATTTCAAACCCTAGCCATCGTCTTGCCTGTAAATCCCGATTTCGGCCCATTTTTGTCGGGTGGTACGAAAATCGCCCGAAAAGTCCAGATGAAATCGAATACCGCGAGATCCTTGTAGCATATTTCTCGTAAATTTATGACCGTGTCTTGGGTTTCGTGTCGGATTTCAAACCCTAGCCATCGTCTGGCCTGTAAATCCCAATTTCGGCCCATTTTTCTCAGGTGGTACGAAAATCACCCGAAAAATCCAGATGAAATCGACGACCGCGAGATCCTTGTAGCATTCTTCTCCTAAATTTATGAATGTGTCTCGGGATCCGTGTCGGATTTCAAACCCTAGCCATCGTTTGGCCCGTAAATATCGATTTCGGCCCATTTTTGTCAGGTGGTACGAAAATCACCCGAAAAGTCCTAATGAAATCGATGACCGCAAGATCCTTGAGCATTCTTCTCCTAAATTTATGACTGTATCTCGGGTTCCGTGTCAGATTTCAAACCCTACCCATCGTTTGGCCCGAAAATACCGATTTCGGCCCATTTTTGTCAAGTGGTACGAAAATCACTTGAAAAGTCTAGATGAAATCTACGACCGCGAGATCCTTGATGCATTCTTCTCCTAAATTAATGAGCGTGTCTCGGGTTGCGTGTCGGATTTCAAACCATCGCCATCGTCTGGCCTATAAATCCCGATTTCGGCCCATTTATGTCGGGTGGTACGAAAATCGCCGGAAAAATCCAGATGAAATCGACAACCGCAAGATCCTTGTAGCATTCTTCTCCTTAATTTATGACTGTGTCTCGGGATCCGTGTCGGATTTCAAACCCTAGCAATCGTCTATTTCGAAAATACCGATTTCGGCCCATTTTTGTCGGGTGGTACGAAAATCGCCCGAAAAGTCCAGATGAAATCGACGACCGCAAGATCCTTGTAGCATTCTTCTCCTAAATTTATGACTGTATCTCGGGTTCCGTGTCGGATTTCAAACCCTAGCCATCTTCTGGCCCGTAAATACCAATTTCGGCCCATTTTTGTCAGGTGGTACGAAAATCGCCCAAATAGTCTAGATTAAATCGACGACCGCGAGATCCTTGTAGCATTCTTCTCCTAAATTTATGATCGTGTCTCGGGTTTCGTGTTAGATTTCAAACCCTAGCCATCGTCTGGCCCGAAAATATTGATTTCGGCCTATTTTTGTCGGGTGGTACGGAAATCGCCAAAAAAGACCATATGAAATCTACGATTGCGAGATCCTTGTAGCATTCTTCTCCTAAATTTATGACTATGTCTCGGGTTCCGTGTCGGATTTCAAACGCTAGCCATCGTCTAGCCCGAAAATACCGATTCCGGCCTATTTTTGACGGTTGGTACGAAAATCGGACGAAAAGTCCAGATGAAATCTACGATCGCGAGATCCTAGTAGCATTATTTTCCTAAATTTATGACTGTGTCTCGGGTTCCGTGTCGGATTTCAAACCCTAGACATCGTCTGGCCCGCAAATACCGATTTCGGCCCATTTTTGTCGGGTGGTACGAAAATCGCCCGAAAAGTCCAGATGAAATCGACGACCGCGAGTTCCTTGTAGCCTTCTTCACCTAAATTTATGTTTGTGTCTCGGGTTCCGTGATGGATTTCAAACCCTAGCCATCATCTTGCCCGAAAATACCGATTTTGGCCCATTTTTGTCGGGTGGTACGAAAATCGGCAGAAAAGTCCAGATGAAATCGACGATCGCAAGATCCTTGTAGCATATTTCTCCTAAACTTTTGACCGTGTCTTGGGTTTCGTGTCGGATTTCAAACCCTAGCCATCGTCTTGCCTGTAAATCCCGATTTCGGCCCATTTTTGTCGGGTGGTACGAAAATCGCCCGAAAAGTCCAGATGAAATCGAATACCGCGAGATCCTTGTAGCATATTTCTCGTAAATTTATGACCGTGTCTTGGGTTTCGTGTCGGATTTCAAACCCTAGCCATCGTCTGGCCTGTAAATCCCAATTTCGGCCCATTTTTCTCAGGTGGTACGAAAATCACCCGAAAAATCCAGATGAAATCGACGACCGCGAGATCCTTGTAGCATTCTTCTCCTAAATTTATGACCGTGTCTCGGGTTCCGTGTCGGATTTCAAACCCTAGCCATCGTCTGGCCTGTAAATACCGATTTCGGCCCATTTTTGTCGGGTGGTACGAAAATCGCCCAAAAAATCCAGATAAAATCGACAACCGCGGGATCTTTGTAGCATTCTACTCCTAAATTTATGACTGTATCTCGGGTTCCGTGTCGGATTTCAAACCCTAGCCATCGTCTGGCACGAAAATACTGATTTCGGTTTATTTTTGTCCGGTGGTACGAAAATCACCCAAAAAGACCAGATGAAATCTACGACCACGAGATCCTTGTAGCATTCTTCTCCTAAATTTATGATTGTGTCTCGGGTTCCGTGTCGGATTTCAAACGCTAGCCATCGTTTGGCCCGAAAATACCGATTCCGGCCCATTTTTGTCGGGTGGTACGAAAATTGCCCGAAAAGTCCAGATGAAATCGACGACCGCGAGATCCTTGTAGCATTCTTCTCCTAAATTTATGACTGTATCTCGGGTTCCGTGTCAGATTTCAAACCCTTGCCATCGTCTGGCCCGAAAATACCGATTTCGGCCCATTTTTGTCGGGTGGTACGAAAATCGGCCGAAATGTCTAGATGAAATCGATGACCGCGAGATCCTTGTAGCATTCTTTTCCTAAATTTATGACTGTGTCTCGGATTCCATGTCAGATTTCAAACCCTAGCCATCGTTTGGCTCGAAAATACATATTTCGGCCCATTTTTGTCGGGTGGTACGAAAATCGCCCGAAAAGTCTAGATGAAATTAGCAACCGCGAGATCCTTGTAGCATTCTTCTCCTAAATTTATGACTGTGTCTCAGGTTCCGTGTCGGATTTCAAACCCTAGCCATCGTCTGGCCCGTAAATACCGATTACGGCCCATTTTTGTCGGGTGGTACGAAAATCGCCCGAAACGTCTAGATGAAATCGACGACTGCGAGATCCTTGTAGCATTCTTCTCCTAAATTTATGACTGTATCTCAGGTTCTGTGTTGGATTTCATCCTAGCCATCGTCTGGCCCGAAAATACCGATTTCGGCCTATTTTTGTCAGGTGGTACGGAAATTGCCCGAAAAGTCTAGATGAAATCAACGACTACGAGATCCTTGTAGCATTCTTCTCCTAAATTTATGACTGTATCTCGGGTTCCGTGTCGGATTTCAAACCCTTGCCATCGTCTGGCCCGAAAATACCGATTTCGGCCCATTTTTGTTGGGTGGTACGAAAATTGCCCGAAAAGTCCAGATGAAATCGACGACTGCTAGATCCTTGTAGCATTCTTCTCCTAAATTTATGACTGTGTCTCGGGTTCCGTGTCGGATTTCAAACCCTTGCCATCGTCTGGCCCGAAAATACCGATTTCGGCCCATTTTTGTCGGGTGGTACGAAAATTGGCCGAAATGTCTAGATGAAATCGATGACCGCGAGATACTTGTAGCATTCTTTTCCTAAATTTATGACTGTCTCTCGGATTCCATGTCAGATTTCAAACCCTAGCCATTGTTTGGCTCAAAAATACAGATTTCGGCCCATTTTTGTCGGGTGGTACGAAAATCGCCCGAAAAGTCCAGATGAAATTAGCAACCGCGAGATCCTTGTAGCATTCTTCTCCTAAATTTATGACTGTGTCTCGGGTTCCGTTTCGGATTTCAAACCATAGCAATCGTCTAGTTCGAAAATACCGATTTCGGCCTATTTTTGTCGTGTGGTACGAAAAATCGCCTGAAAAGTCCAGATGAAATCTACGACCGCGAGATCCTTGTAGCATTCTTCTCCTAAATGTATGACTGTGTCTCGGCTTCCGCGTCGGATTTCAAACCCTAGCCATCGTCTGCCCCGAAAATACCGATTTCAACCCATTTTTGTCACGTGGTACGAAAATCGCCGAAAAAATCCAGATGAAATCGACAACCGCAAGATCCTTGTAGCATTCTTCTCCTAAATTTATGACCGTGTCTCGGGTTCCGTGTCGGATTTCAAACCCTAGCCATCGTCTGGCCCGAAAATACCGATTTCGGCCCATTTTTGTCGGGTGGTACGAAAATCGCCCGAAAAGTCCAGATGAAATCGACAACCGCGAGATCCTTGAAGCATTCTTCTCCTAAATTTATGACTGTGTCTCGGGTTCCGTGTCGGATTTCAAACCCTAGCCATCGTCTGGCTCGTAAATACCGATTTTGGCCCATTTTTGTCGGGTTGTACGAAAATCGAACGAAAAGTCCAGATAAATCTACGACCGCGAGATCCTTGTAGCATTCTTTTCGTAAATTTATGACTGTGTCTCGGGTTCCGTCTCAGATTTCAAGGCCTAGCCATCGTCTGGCCCGCAAATACCGATTTCGTCCATTTTTGTCGGGTGGTACGAAAATCGTCCGAAAAGTCCAGATGAAATCGACGACCGCGAGTTCCTTGTAGCCTTCTTCTCCTAAATTTATGACCGTGTCTCGGGTTCCGTGTCGGATTTCAAACCCTAGCCATCGTCGGGCCCGAAAATACCGATTTCGGCCCATTTTTGTCGGGTGGTACGAAAATCGCCCGAAAAGTCCAGATGAAATCGACGACCGCAAGATCCTTGTAGCATTCTTCTCCTAAATTTATGACTGTATCTCGGGTTCCGTGTCGGATTTCAAACCCTAGCCATCGTCTGGCCCGTAAATACCAATTTCGGCCCATTTTTGTCAGGTGGTACGAAAATCGCCCAAAAAGTCTAGATGAAATCGACGACCGCGAGATCCTTGTAGCATTCTTCTCCTAAATTTATGACCGTGTCTCGGGTTTCGTGTCAGATTTCAAACCCTAGCCATCGTCTGGCCCGAAAATATTGATTTCGGCCTATTTTTGTCGGGTGGTACGAAAATCGCCCAAAAAGACCATATGAAATCTACGATTGCGAGATCCTTGTAGCATTCTTCTCCTAAATTTATGACTGTGTCTCGGGTTCCGTGTCGGATTTCAAACCCTAGCAATAGTCTAGTTCGAAAATACCGATTTCGGCCTATTTTTGTCGTGTGGTACGAAAATCGCCTGAAAAGTCCAGATGAAATCTACGACCGCAAGATCCTTGTAGCATTCTTCTCCTAAATGTATGACTGTGTCTCAGCTTCTGCGTCGGATTTCAAACCCTAGCCATCGTCTGCCCCGAAAATACCGATTTCAACCCATTTTTGTCGGGTTGTACGAAAATCGAACGAAAAGTCCAGATGAAATCGACAACCGCAAGATCCTTGTAGCATTCTTTTCGTAAATTTATGACTGTGTCTCGGGTTCCGTGTCAGATTTCAAGGCCTAGCCATCGTCTGGCCCGCAAATACCGAATTCGTCCATTTTTGTCGGGTGGTACGAAAATCGTCCGAAAAGTCCAGATGAAATCGACGACCGCGAGTTCCTTGTAGCCTTCTTCTCCTAAATTTATGACCGTGTCTCGGGTTCCGTGTTGGATTTCAAACCCTAGCCATCGTCTGGCCCGAAAATACCGATTCCGACCCATTTTTGTCGGGTGGTACGAAAATTTCCCGAAAAGTCCAGATGAAATCGACGACCGCGAGATCCTTGTAGCATTCTTCTCCTAAATTTATGACTGTATCTCGGGTTCCGTGTCGGATTTCAAACCATTGCCATCGTCTGGCCCGAAAATACCGATTTCGGCCCATTTTTGTCCGGTGGTACGAAAATCGGCCGAAATGTCTAGATGAAATCGATGACCGCGAGATCCTTGTGGCATTCTTTTCCTAAATTTATGACTGTGTCTCGGATTCCATGTCAGATTTCAAACCCTAGCCATCGTTAGGCTCGAAAATATAGATATCGGCCCATTTTTGTCGAGTGGTACGAAAATCGCCCGAAAAGTCCAGATGAAATTAGCAACCGCGAGATCCTTGTAGCATTCTTCTCCTAAATTTATGACTGTGTCTCGGGTTCCGTGTCGGATTTCAAACCCTAGCCATCGTTTGGCCCAAAAAATATGATTTCGGCCCATTTTTGTCGGGTGGTACGAAAATCGCCCGAAAAGTCCAGATGAAATCGACGACTGCGAGATCCTTGTAGCATTCTTCTCATAAATTTATGACTGTATCTCGGGTTCCGTGTCGGATTTCAAACCCTAGCCATCGTCTGGCCCGAAAATACCGATTTCGGCCCATTTTTGTCGGGTGGTACGAAAATTGGCCAGAACGTCTAGATGAAATCGACGACCGCGAGATCCTTGTAGCATTCTTTTCCTAAATTTATGACTGTGTCTCGGATTCCATGTCAGATTTCAAACCTTAGCCATCGTTTGGCTCGAAAATACAGATTTCGCCCCATTTTTGTCGGGTGGTACGAAAATCGCCCGAAAAGTCCAGATGAAATTAGCAACCGTGAGATCTTTGTAGCATTCTTCTCCTAAATTTATGACTGTGTCTCGGGTTCCGTGTCGGATTTCAAACCCTAGCCATCGTCTGGCCCGTAAATACCGATTACGGCCCATTTTTGTCGGGTGGTACGAAAATCGCCCGAAACGTCCAGATGAAATCGACGACTGCGAGATCCTTGTAGCATTCTTCTCCTAAATTTATGACTGTATCTCGGGTTCTGTGTTGGATTTCAAACCTAGCCATCGTTTGACCCGAAAATACCGATTTCGGCCCATTTTTGTCAGGTGGTACGAAAATTGCCCGAAAAGTCTAGATGAAATCAACGACTACGAGATCCTTGTAGCATTCTTCTCCTAAATTTATGACTGTATCTCGGGTTCCGTGTCGGATTTCAAACCCTTGCAATCGTCTGGCCCGAAAATACCGATTTCGGCCCATTTTTGTCGGGTGGTACGAAAATCGGCCGAAATGTCTAGATGAAATCGATGACCGCGAGATCCTTGTAGCATTCTTTTCCTAAATTTATGACTGTGTCTCGGATTCCATGTCAGATTTCAAACCCTAGCCATCGTTTGGCTCGAAAATACAGATATCGGCCCATTTTTGTCGAGTGGTACGAAAATCGCCCGAAAAGTCCAGATGAAATTAGCAACCGCGAGATCCTTGTAGCATTCTTCTCCTAAATTTATGACTGTGTCTCGGGTTCCGTGTCGGATTTCAAACCCTAGCCATCGTTTGGCCCAAAAAATATGATTTCGGCCCATTTTTGTCGGGTGGTACGAAAATCGCCCGAAAAGTCCAGATGAAATCGACGACTGCGAGATCCTTGTAGCATTCTTCTCATAAATTTATGACTGTATCTCGGGTTCCGTGTCGGATTTCAAACCCTAGCCATCGTCTGGCCCGAAAATACCGATTTCGGCCCATTTTTGTCGGGTGGTACGAAAATCGGCCGAAACGTCTAGATGAAATCGACGACCGCGAGATCCTTGTAGCATTCTTCACCTAAATTTATGACTGTATCTCGGGTTCCGTGTCGGATTTCAAACCCTTGCCATCGTCTGGCCCGAAAATACCGATTTCGGCCCAATTTTGTCGGGTGGTACGAAAATCGGCCGAAACGTCTAGATGAAATCGACAACCGCGAGATCCTTTTAGCATTCTTCTCCTAAATTTATGACTGTGTCTCGGATTCCATGTCAGATTTCAAACCCTAGCCATCGTTTGGCTCGAAAATACAGATTTCGGCCCATTTTTGTCGGGTGGTACGAAAATCGCCCGAAAAGTCCAGATGAAATTAGCAACCGCGAGATCCTTGTAGCATTCTTCTCCTAAATTTATGACCGTGTCTCGGGTTTCGTGTCGGATTTCAAACCCTAGCCATCGTCTGGCCCGTAAATACCGATTTCGGCCCATTTTTGTCAGGTGGTACGAAAATCGCCTGAAAAGTCCAGATGAAATCGACGACCGCGAGATCCTTGTAGCATTTTTCTCCTAAATTTATGACTGTATCTCGAGTTCCGTGTCGGATTTCAAACCCTAGCCATCGTTTGGCCCGAAAATACCGATTTCGGCCTATTTTTGTCGAGTGGTACGAAAATTGCCCGAAAAGTCCAGATGAAATCGACGACCGCGAGATCCTTGTAGCATTCTTCTCCTAAATTTATGACTGTATCTCGGGTTCCGTGTTGGATTTCAAACCCTTGCCATCGTCTGGCCCGAAAATACCGATTTCGGCCCATTTTTGTCGGGTGGTATGAAAATCGCCCGAAAAGTCCAGATGAAATCGACGACTGCCAGATCCTTGTAGCATTCTTCTCATAAATTTATGACTGTATCTCGGGTTCCGTGTCGGATTTCAAACCCTAGCCATCGTCTGGCCCGAAAATACCGATTTCGGCCCATTTTTGTCGGGTGGTACGAAAATTGGCCAGAACGTCTAGATGAAATCGACGACCGCGAGATCCTTGTAGCATTCTTTTCCTAAATTTATGACTGTGTCTCGGATTCCATGTCAGATTTCAAACCTTAGCCATCGTTTGGCTCGAAAATACAGATTTCGCCCCATTTTTGTCGGGTGGTACGAAAATCGCCCGAAAAGTCCAGATGAAATTAGCAACCGTGAGATCTTTGTAGCATTCTTCTCCTAAATTTATGACTGTGTCTCGGGTTCCGTGTCGGATTTCAAACCCTAGCCATCGTCTGGCCCGTAAATACCGATTACGGCCCATTTTTGTCGGGTGGTACGAAAATCGCCCGAAACGTCCAGATGAAATCGACGACTGCGAGATCCTTGTAGCATTCTTCTCCTAAATTTATGACTGTATCTCGGGTTCTGTGTTGGATTTCAAACCTAGCCATCGTTTGACCCGAAAATACCGATTTCGGCCCATTTTTGTCAGGTGGTACGAAAATTGCCCGAAAAGTCTAGATGAAATCAACGACTACGAGATCCTTGTAGCATTCTTCTCCTAAATTTATGACTGTATCTCGGGTTCCGTGTCGGATTTCAAACCCTTGCAATCGTCTGGCCCGAAAATACCGATTTCGGCCCATTTTTGTCGGGTGGTACGAAAATCGGCCGAAATGTCTAGATGAAATCGATGACCGCGAGATCCTTGTAGCATTCTTTTCCTAAATTTATGACTGTGTCTCGGATTCCATGTCAGATTTCAAACCCTAGCCATCGTTTGGCTCGAAAATACAGATATCGGCCCATTTTTGTCGAGTGGTACGAAAATCGCCCGAAAAGTCCAGATGAAATTAGCAACCGCGAGATCCTTGTAGCATTCTTCTCCTAAATTTATGACTGTGTCTCGGGTTCCGTGTCGGATTTCAAACCCTAGCCATCGTTTGGCCCAAAAAATATGATTTCGGCCCATTTTTGTCGGGTGGTACGAAAATCGCCCGAAAAGTCCAGATGAAATCGACGACTGCGAGATCCTTGTAGCATTCTTCTCATAAATTTATGACTGTATCTCGGGTTCCGTGTCGGATTTCAAACCCTAGCCATCGTCTGGCCCGAAAATACCGATTTCGGCCCATTTTTGTCGGGTGGTACGAAAATCGGCCGAAACGTCTAGATGAAATCGACGACCGCGAGATCCTTGTAGCATTCTTCTCCTAAATTTATGACTGTATCTCGGGTTCCGTGTCGGATTTCAAACCCTTGCCATCGTCTGGCCCGAAAATACCGATTTCGGCCCAATTTTGTCGGGTGGTACGAAAATCGGCCGAAACGTCTAGATGAAATCGACAACCGCGAGATCCTTTTAGCATTCTTCTCCTAAATTTATGATTGTGTCTCGGATTCCATGTCAGATTTCAAAACCTAGCCATCGTTTGGCTCGAAAATACAGATTTCGGCCCATTTTTATCGGGTGGTACGAAAATCGCCTGAAAAGTCCAGATGAAATTAGCAACCGCGAGATCCTTGTACCATTCTTCTCCTAAATTTATGACCGTGTCTCGGGTTTCGTGTCGGATTTCAAACCCTAGCCATCGTCTGGCCCGTAAATACCGATTTCGGCCCATTTTTGTCAGGTGGTACGAAAATCGCCTGAAAAGTCCAGATGAAATCGACGACCGCGAGATCCTTGTAGCATTTTTCTCCTAAACTTATGACTGTATCTCGAGTTCCGTGTCGGATTTCAAAACCTAGCCATCGTTTGGCCCGAAAATACCGATTTCGGCCCATTTTTGTCGAGTGGTACGAAAATTGCCCGAAAAGTCCAGATGAAATCGACGACCGCGAGATCCTTGTAGCATTCTTCTCCTAAATTTATGACTGTATCTCGGGTTCCGTGTCGGATTTCAAACCCTTGCCATCGTCTGGCCCGAAAATACCGATTTCGGCCCATTTTTGTCGGGTGGTACGAAAATCGGCCGAAACGTCCAGATGAAATCGACGACCGCGAGATCCTTGTAGCATTCTTCTCCTAAATTCATGACTGTATCTCGGGTTCCGTGTCGGATTTCAAACCCTTGCCATCGTCTGGCCCGAAAATACCGATTTCGGCCCATTTTTGTCGAGTGGTACGAAAATCGGCCGAAATGTCTAGATGAAATCGACGACCGCGAGATCCTTGTAGCATTCTTTTCCTAAATTTATGACTGTGTCTCGGATTCCATGTCAGATTTCAAACCTTAGCCATCGTTAGGCTCGAAAATACAGATTTCGGCCCATTTTTGTCGGGTGGTACGAAAATCGCCCGAAAAGTCTAAATGAAATTAGCAACCGTGAGATCCTTGTAGCATTCTTCTCCTAAATTTATGACTGTGTCTCGGGTTCCGTGTCGGATTTCAAACCCTAGCCATCGTCTGGCCCGTAAATACCGATTACGGCCCATTTTTGTCGGGTGGTACGAAAATCGCCCGAAACGTCCAGATGAAATCGACGACTGCGAGATCCTTGTAGCATTCTTCTCCTAAATTTATGACTGTATCTCGGGTTCTGTGTTGGATTTCAAACCTAGCCATCGTTTGGCCCGAAAATACCGATTTCGGCCCATTTTTGTCAGGTGGTACGAAAATTGCCCGAAAAGTCTAGAAGAAATCAACGACTACGAGATCCTTGTAGCATTCTTCTCCTAAATTTATGACTGTATCTCGGGTTCCGTGTCGGATTTCAAACCCTTGCCATCGTCTGGCCCGAAAATACCGATTTCGGCCCATTTTTGTCGGGTGGTACGAAAATCACCCGAAAAGTCCAGATGAAATCGACGACCGCCAGATCCTTGTAGCATTCTTCTCTTAAATTTATGACTGTGTCTCGGGTTCCGTGTCGGATTTCAAACCCTAGCTATCGTCTAGCCCTTAAATACTGATTTCGGCCCATTTTTGTCGGGTTGTACGAAAATCGCCCGAAAAGTCCTGACAAAATCGCCGACCGCGAGATCCTTGTAGCATTCTTCTCCTAAATTTATGACTGTATCTCGGGTTCCGTGTCGGATTTCAAACCCTAGCCATCGTTTGGCCCAAAAATATGATTTCGGCCCATTTTTGTCGGGTGGTACGAAAAGTCCAGATGAAATCGACGACCGCGAGATCCTTGTAGCATTCTTCTCCTAAATTTATGATTGTATCTCGGGTTCCGTGTTGGATTTCAAACCCTAGCCATCGTCTGGCCCGAAAATACCGATTTCGGCCCATTTTTGTCAGGTGGTACGAAAATCGCATGAAAAGTCCAGATGAAATCGACGACCGCGAGATCCTTGTAACATTCTTCACCTAAATTTGTTACTGTGTCTCGGGTTCCGTGTCGGATTTCAAACCCTAGCCATGGTCTGACCCGTAAATACCGATTTCGGCCCATTTTTTTCGGGTGGTACGAAAATCGCCCGAAAAGACCAGAAGAAATCGACGTCCGCGAGATCCTTATAGCATTCTTCTCCTAAATTTATGACTGTGTCTCGGGTTCCGTGTCGGATTTCAAACCCTAGCCAGTGTTTGGCCCGAAAATACCGATTTCGGCCCATTTTTGTTGGATGGTACGAAAATTGCCCGAAAAGTCCAGATGAAATCGACGACCGCGAGATCCTTGTAGCATTCTTCTCATAAATTTATGATTGTATCTCGGGTTCCGTGTCGGATTTCAAACCCTAGCCATCGTCTGGCCCGAAAATACCGATTTCGGCCCATTTTTGTCGGGTGGTACGAAAATCGCCTGAAAAGTCCAGATGAAATCGAATTCACGAGATCCTTGTAGCATTCTTCTCCTAAATTTATGACTGTATCTCGGGTTCTGTGTTGGATTTCAAACCTAGCCATCGTTTGGCCCGAAAATACCGATTTCGGCCTATTTTTGTCAGGTGGTACGAAAATTGCCCGAAAAGTCTAGATGAAATCAACGACTACGAGATCCTTGTAGCATTCTTCTCCTAAATTTATGACTGTATCTCGGGTTCCGTGTCGGATTTCAAACCCTTGCCATTGTCTGGCCCGAAAATACCGATTTCGGCCCATTTTTGTCAAGTGGTACGAAAATTGCCCGAAAAGTCCAGATGAAATCGACGACCGCTAGATCCTTGTAGCATTCTTCTCCTAAATTTATGACTGTGTCTCGGGTTCCGTGTCGGATTTCAAACCCTTGCCATCGTCTGGCCCGAAAATACCGATTTCGGCCCATTTTTGTCGGGTGGTACGAAAATCGGTCGAAATGTCTAGATGAAATCGATGACCGCGAGATACTTGTAGCATTCTTTTCCTAAATTTATGACTGTGTCTCGGATTCCATGTCAGATTTCAAACCCTAGCCATCGTTTGGCTCGAAAATATAGATTTCGGCCCATTTTTGTCGGGTGGTACGAAAATCGCCCGAAAAGTCCAGATGAAATTAGCAACCGCGAGATCCTTGTAGCATTCTTCTCCTAAATTTATGACTGTGTCTCGGGTTCCGTGTCGGATTTCAAACCCTAGCCATCGTTTGGCCCAAAAATATGATTTCGGCCCATTTTTGTCGGGTGGTACGAAAATCGCCCGAAAAGTCCAGATGAAATCGACGACTGCGAGATCCTTGTAGCATTCTTCTCATAAATTTATGACTATATCTCGGGTTCCGTTTCGGATTTCAAACCCTAGCCATCGTCTGGCCCGAAAATACCGATTTCGGCCCATTTTTGTCGGGTGGTACGAAAATCGGCCGAAACGTCCAAATGAAATCGACGACCGCGAGATCCTTGTAGCATTCTTCTCCTAAATTTATGACTGTATCTTGGGTTCCGTGTCGGATTTCAAACCCTTGCCATCGTCTGGCCCGAAAATACCGATTTCGGACCAATTTTGTTGGGTGGTACGAAAATCGGCCGAAACGTCTAGATGAAATCGACAACCGCGAGATCCTTTTAGCATTCTTCTCCTAAATTTATGACTGTGTCTCGGATTCCAGGTCCGATTTCAAACCATAGCCATCGTTTGGCTCGGAAATACAGATTTCGGCCCATTTTTGTCGGGTGGTACGAAAATCGCCCGAAAAGTCCAGATGAAATTAGCAACCGCGAGATTCTTGTAGCATTCTTCTCCTAAATTTATGACCGTGTCTCGGGTTTCGTGTCGGATTTCAAACCCTAGCCATCGTCTGGCCCGTAAATACCGATTTCGGCCCATTTTTGTCAAGTGGTACGAAAATCGCCTGAAAAGTCCAGATGAAATCGACGACCGCGAGATCCTTGTAGCATTTTTCTCCTAAATTTATGACTGTATCTCGAGTTCCGTGTCGGATTTCAAACCCTAGCCATCGTTTGGCCCGAAAATACCGATTTCGGCCCATTTTTTTCGAGTGGTACGAAAAATGCCCGAAAAGTCCAGATGAAATCGACGACCGCGAGATCCTTGTAGCATTCTTCACCTAAATTTATGACTGTATCTCGGGTTCCGTGTCGGATTTCAAACCCTTGCCATCGTCTGGCCCGAAAATACCGATTTCGGCCCATTTTTGTCGGGTGGTACGAAAATCGGCCGAAACGTCCAGATGAAATCGACGACCGCGAGATCCTTGTAGCATTCTTCTCCTAAATTCATGACTGTATCTCGGGTTCCGTGTCGGATTTCAAACCCTTGCCATCGTCTGGCCCGAAAATACCGATTTCGGCCCATTTTTGTCGAGTGGTACGAAAATCGGCCGAAATGTCTAGATGAAATCGACGACCGCGAGATCCTTGTAGCATTCTTTTCCTAAATTTATGACTGTGTCTCGGATTCCATGTCAGATTTCAAACCTTAGCCATCGTTAGGCTCGAAAATACAGATTTCGGCCCATTTTTGTCGGGTGGTACGAAAATCGCCCGAAAAGTCTAAATGAAATTAGCAACCGTGAGATCCTTGTAGCATTCTTCTCCTAAATTTATGACTGTGTCTCGGGTTCCGTGTCGGATTTCAAACCCTAGCCATCGTCTGGCCCGTAAATACCGATTACGGCCCATTTTTGTCGGGTGGTACGAAAATCGCCCGAAACGTCCAGATGAAATCGACGACTGCGAGATCCTTGTAGCATTCTTCTCCTAAATTTATGACTGTATCTCGGGTTCTGTGTTGGATTTCAAACCTAGCCATCGTTTGGCTCGAAAATACCGATTTCGGCCCATTTTTATCAGGTGGTACGAAAATTGCCCAAAAAGTCTAGATGAAATCAACGACTACGAGATCCTTGTAGCATTCTTCTCCTAAATTTATGACTGTATCTCGGGTTCCGTGTCGGATTTCAAACCCTAGCCAGTGTCTGTCTCGAAAATACCGATTTCGGCCCATTTTTGTCAGGTGGTACGAAAATCGCCCGAAAAGTGCAGATAAAATCGCCGACCTCGAGATCCTTGTAGCATTCTTCTCCTAAATTTATGACTGTATCTCGGGTTCCGTGTCGGATTTCAAACCCTAGCCATCGTTTGGCTAAAAAATATGATTTCGGCCCATTTTTGTCGGGTGGTACGAAAAGTCCAGATGAAATCGACGACTGCGAGATCCTTGTAGCATTCTTCTCCTAAATTTATGATTGTATCTCGGGTTCGGTGTTGGATTTCAAACTCTAGCCATCGTCTGGCCCGAAAATACCGATTTCGGCCCATTTTTGTCAGGTGGTACGAAAATCGCATGAAAAGTCCAGATGAAATCGACGACCGCGAGATCCTTGTAACATTCTTCACCTAAATTTGTTACTGTGTCTCGGGTTCCGTGTCGGATTTCAAACCCTAGCCATGGTATGACCCGTAAATACCGATTTAAGCCCATTTTTGTTAGGTGGTACGAAAATCGCCCGAAAAGTCCAGAAGAAATCGACGTCCGCGAGATCCTTATAGCATTCTTCTCCTAAATTTATGATTGTGTCTCGGGTTCCGTGTCGGATTTCAAACCCTAGCCAGTGTTTGGCCCGAAAATACCTATTTCGGCCCATTTTTGTCGGGTGGTACGAAAAGTCCAGATGAAATCGACGACTGCGAGATCCTTGTAGCATTCTTCTCCTAAATTTATGATTGTATCTCGGGTTCCGTGTTGGATTTCAAACTCTAGCCATCGTCTGGCCCGAAAATACCGATTTCGGCCCATTTTTGTCAGGTGGTACGAAAATCGCATGAAAAGTCCAGATGAAATCGACGACCGCGAGATCCTTGTAACATTCTTCACCTAAATTTGTTACTGTGTCTCGGGTTCCGTGTCGGATTTCAAACCCTAGCCATGGTATGACCCGTAAATACCGATTTAAGCCCATTTTTGTTAGGTGGTACGAAAATCGCCCGAAAAGTCCAGAAGAAATCGACGTCCGCGAGATCCTTATAGCATTCTTCTCCTAAATTTATGATTGTGTCTCGGGTTCCGTGTCGGATTTCAAACCCTAGCCAGTGTTTGGCCCGAAAATACCTATTTCGGCCCATTTTTGTTGGATGGTACGAAAATTGCCCGAAAAGTCCAGATGAAATCGACGACCGCGAGATCCTTGTAGCATTCTTCTCCTAAATTTATGATTGTATCTCGGGTTCCGTGTCGGATTTCAAACCCTAGCCATCGTCTGGCCCGAAAATACCGATTTCGGCCCATTTTTGACAGGTTGTACGAAAATCACATGAAAAGTCCAGATGAAATCGACGACCGCGAGATCCTTGTAACATTCTTCACCTAAATTTATTACTGTGTCTCGGGTTCCGTGTCGGATTTCAAACCCTAGCCATGGTCTGACCCGTAAATACCGATTTCAGCCCATTTTTGTCAGGTGGTACGAAAATCGCATGAAAAGTCCAGATGAAATCGACGACCGCGAGATCCTTGTAACATTCTTCACCTAAACTTATTACTGTGTCTCGGGTTCCGTGTCGGATTTCAAACCTTAGCCATGGTCTGACCCGTAAATACCGAATTCGGCCCATTTTTGGCAGGTGGTACGAAAATCGCCCGAAAAGTTCAGAAGAAATCGACGTCCGCGAGATCCTTATAGCATTTTTCTCCTAAATTTATGACTGTGTCTCGGGTTCCGTGTCGGATTTCAAACCCTTGCCATCGTCTGGCCCGAAAATACCGATTTCGGCCCATTTTTGTCGGGTGGTACGAAAATCGGTCGAAATGTCAAGATGAAATCGATGACCGCGAGATACTTGTAGCATTCTTTTCCTAAATTTATGACTGTGTCTCGGATTCCATGTCAGATTTCTAACCGTAGCCATCGTTTGGCTCGAAAATACAGATTTCGGCCCATTTTTGTCGGGTGGTACGAAAATCGCCCGAAAAGTCCAGATGAAATTAGCAACCGCGAGATCCTTGTAGCATTCTTCTCCTAAATTTATGACTGTGTCTCGGGTTCCGTGTCGGATTTCAAACCCTAGCCATCGTTTGGCCCAAAAATATGATTTCGGCCCATTTTTGTCGGGTGGTACGAAAATCGCCCGAAAAGTCCAGATGAAATCGACGACTGCGAGATCCATGTAGCATTCTTCTCATAAATTTATGACTGTATCTCGGGTTCCGTGTCGGATTTCAAACCCTAGCCATCGTCTGGCCCGAAAATACCGATTTCGGCCCATTTTTGTCGGGTGGTACGAAAATCGGCCGAAACGTCCAAATGAAATCGACGACCGCGAGATCCTTGTAGCATTCTTCTCCTAAATTTATGACTGTATCTTGGGTTCCGTGTCGGATTTCAAACCCTTGCCATCGTCTGGCCCGAAAATACCGATTTCGGACCAATTTTGTTGGGTGGTACGAAAATCGGCCGAAACGTCTAGATGAAATCGACAACCGCGAGATCCTTTTAGCATTCTTCTCCTAAATTTATGACTGTGTCTCGGATTCCAGGTCCGATTTCAAACCATAGCCATCGTTTGGCTCGGAAATACAGATTTCGGCCCATTTTTGTCGGGTGGTACGAAAATCGCCCGAAAAGTCCAGATGAAATTAGCAACCGCGAGATTCTTGTAGCATTCTTCTCCTAAATTTATGACCGTGTCTCGGGTTTCGTGTCGGATTTCAAACCCTAGCCATCGTCTGGCCCGTAAATACCGATTTCGGCCCATTTTTGTCAAGTGGTACGAAAATCGCCTGAAAAGTCCAGATGAAATCGACGACCGCGAGATCCTTGTAGCATTTTTCTCCTAAATTTATGACTGTATCTCGAGTTCCGTGTCGGATTTCAAACCCTAGCCATCGTTTGGCCCGAAAATACCGATTTCGGCCCATTTTTTTCGAGTGGTACGAAAAATGCCCGAAAAGTCCAGATGAAATCGACGACCGCGAGATCCTTGTAGCATTCTTCACCTAAATTTATGACTGTATCTCGGGTTCCGTGTCGGATTTCAAACCCTTGCCATCGTCTGGCCCGAAAATACCGATTTCGGCCCATTTTTGTCGGGTGGTACGAAAATCGGCCGAAACGTCCAGATGAAATCGACGACCGCGAGATCCTTGTAGCATTCTTCTCCTAAATTTATGACTGTATCTCGGGTTCCGTGTCGGATTTCAAACCCTTGCCATCGTCTGGCCCAAAAATACCGATTTCGGCCCATTTTTGTCGGGTGGTACGAAAATCGGCCGAAACGTCTAGATGAAATCGACGACCGCGAGATCCTTGTAGCATTCTTTTCCTAAATTTATGACTGTGTCTCGGATTCCATGTCAGATTTCAAACCTTAGCCAGTGTCTGTCTCGAAAATACAGATTTCGGCCCATTTTTGTCTGGTGGTACGAAAATCGCCCGAAAAGTCCAGATGAAATTAGCAACCGTGAGATCCTTGTAGCATTCTTCTCCTAAATTTATGACTGTGTCTCGGGTTCCGTGTCGGATTTCAAACCCTAGCCATCGTCTGGCCCGTAAATACCGATTACGGCCCATTTTTGTTGGGTGGTACGAAAATCGCCCGATACGTCCAGATGAAATCGACGACTGCGAGATCCTTGTAGCATTCTTCTCCTAAATTTATAACTGTATCTCGGGTTCTGTGTTGGATTTCAAACCTAGCCATCGTTTGGCTCGAAAATACCGATTTCGGCCCATTTTTATCAGGTGGTACGAAAATTGCCCGAAAAGTCTAGATGAAATCAACGACTACGAGATCCTTGTAGCATTCTTCTCCTAAATTTATGACTGTATCTCGGGTTCCGTGTCGGATTTCAAACCCTAGCCAGTGTCTGTCTCGAAAATACCGATTTCGGCCCATTTTTGTCAGGTGGTACGAAAATCGCCCGAAAAGTCCAGACAAAATCGCCGACCTCGAGATCCTTGTAGCATTCTTCTCCTAAATTTATGACTGTATCTCGGGTTCCGTGTCGGATTTCAAACCCTAGCCATCGTTTGGCCCAAAAATATGATTTCGGCCCATTTTTGTCGGGTGGTACGAAAAGTCCAGATGAAATCGACGACCGCGAGATCCTTGTAGCATTCTTCTCCTAAATTTATGATTGTATCTCGTGTTCCGTGTTGGATTTCAAACTCTAGCCATCGTCTGGCCCGAAAATACCGATTTCGGCCCATTTTTGTGAGGTGGTACGAAAATCGCATGAAAAGTCCAGATGAAATCGACGACCGCGAGATCCTTGTAACATTCTTCACCTAAATTTGTTACTGTGTCTCGGGTTCCGTGTCGGATTTCAAACCCTAGCCATGGTCTGACCCGTAAATACCGATTTCGGCCCATTTTTTTCGGGTGGTACGAAAATCGCCCGAAAAGACCAGAAGAAATCGACGTCCGCGAGATCCTTATAGCATTCTTCTCCTAAATTTATGACTGTGTCTCGGGTTCCGTGTCGGATTTCAAACCCTAGCCAGTGTTTGGCCCGAAAATACCGATTTCGGCCCATTTTTGTTGGATGGTACGAAAATTGCCCGAAAAGTCCAGATGAAATCGACGACCGCGAGATCCTTGTAGCATTCTTCTCCTAAATTTATGATTGTATCTCGGGTTCCGTGTCGGATTTCAAACCCTAGCCATCGTCTGCCCCGAAAATACCGATTTCGGCCCATTTTTGTCAAGTTGTACGAAAATCGCATGAAAAGTCCAGATGAAATCGACGACCGCGAGATCCTTGTAACATTCTTCACCTAAATTTATTACTGTGTCTCGGGTTCCGTGTCGGATTTCAAACCCTAGCCATGGTCTGACCCGTAAATACCGATTTCAGCCCATTTTTGTCACGTGGTACGAAAATCGCATGAAAAGTCCAGATGAAATCGACGACCGCGAGATCCTTGTAACATTCTTCACCTAAACTTATTACTGTGTCTCGGGTTCCGTGTCGGATTTCAAACCCTAGCCATGGTCTGACCCGTAAATACCGAATTCGGCCCATTTTTGGCAGGTGGTACGAAAATCGCCCGAAAAGTCCAGAAGAAATCGACGTCCGCGAGATCCTTATAGCATTTTTCTCCTAAATTTATGACTGTGTCTCGGGTTCCGTGTCGGATTTCAAACCCTAGCCAGTGTCTGGCCCTAAAATACCGATTTCGGCCCATTTTTGTTGGATGGTATGAAAATCTCCCAAAAAGTCCAGATGAAATCGACGACCGTGAGATCCTTGTAGCATTCTTCACTTAAATTTATGATTGTATCTCGGGTTCTGTGTCGGATTTCAAACCCTAGCCATCGTCTGGCCCGAAAATACCGATTTCGGCCCATTTTTGTCAGGTGGTACGAAAATCGCCTGAAAAGTCCAGATGAAATCGACGACCGCGAGATCCTTGTAGCATTCTTCTCCTAAATTTATGACTGTATCTCGAGTTCCGTGTCGGATTTCAAACCCTAGCCATCGTTTGGCCCGAAAATACCGATTTCGGCCCATTTTTGTCGAGTGGTACGAAAAATGCCCGAAAAGTCCAGATGAAATCGACGACCGCGAGATCCTTGTAGCATTCTTCTCCTAAATTTATGACTGTATCTCGGGTTCCGTGTCGGATTTCAAACCCTTGCCATCGTCTGGCCCGAAAATACCGATTTCGGCCCATTTTTGTCGGGTGGTACGAAAATCGGCCAAAACGTCCAGATGAAATCGACGACCGCGAGATCCTTGTAGCATTCTTCTCCTAAATTTATGACTGTATCTCGGGTTCCGTGTCGAATTTCAAACCCTTGCCATCGTCTGGCCCAAAAATACCGATTTCGGCCCATTTTTGTCGGGTGGTACGAAAATCGGCCGAAACGTCTAGATGAAATCGACGACCGCGAGATCCTTGTAGCATTCTTTTCCTAAATTTATGACTGTGTCTCGGATTCCATGTCAGATTTCAAACCTTAGCCAGTGTCTGTCTCGAAAATACAGATTTCGGCCCATTTTTGTCTGGTGGTACGAAAATCGCCCGAAAAGTCCAGATGAAATTAGCAACCGTGAGATCCTTGTAGCATTCTTCTCCTAAATTTATGACTGTGTCTCGGGTTCCGTGTCGGATTTCAAACCCTAGCCATCGTCTGGCCCGTAAATACCGATTACGGCCCATTTTTGTTGGGTGGTACGAAAATCGCCCGATACGTCCAGATGAAATCGACGACTGCGAGATCCTTGTAGCATTCTTCTCCTAAATTTATGACTGTATCTCGGGTTCTGTGTTGGATTTCAAACCTAGCCATCGTTTGGCTCGAAAATACCGATTTCGGCCCATTTTTATCAGGTGGTACGAAAATTGCCCAAAAAGTCTAGATGAAATCAACGACTACGAGATCCTTGTAGCATTCTTCTCCTAAATTTATGACTGTATCTCGGGTTCCGTGTCGGATTTCAAACCCTAGCCAGTGTCTGTCTCGAAAATACCGATTTCGGCCCATTTTTGTCAGGTGGTACGAAAATCGCCCGAAAAGTCCAGACAAAATCGCCGACCTCGAGATCCTTGTAGCATTCTTCTCCTAAAATTATGACTGTATCTCGGGTTCCGTGTTGGATTTCAAACTCTAGCCATCGTCTGGCCCGAAAATACCGATTTCGGCCCATTTTTGTCAGGTGGTACGAAAATCGCATGAAAAGTCCAGATGAAATCGACGACCGCGAGATCCTTGTAACATTCTTCACCTAAATTTGTTACTGTGTCTCGGGTTCCGTGTCGGATTTCAAACCCTAGCCATGGTATGACCCGTAAATACCGATTTAAGCCCATTTTTGTTAGGTGGTACGAAAATCGCCCGAAAAGTCCAGAAGAAATCGACGTCCGCGAGATCCTTATAGCATTCTTCTCCTAAATTTATGATTGTGTCTCGGGTTCCGTGTCGGATTTCAAACCCTAGCCAGTGTTTGGCCCGAAAATACCTATTTCGGCCCATTTTTGTTGGATGGTACGAAAATTGCCCGAAAAGTCCAGATGAAATCGACGACCGCGAGATCCTTGTAGCATTCTTCTCCTAAATTTATGATTGTATCTCGGGTTCCGTGTCGGATTTCAAACCCTAGCCATCGTCTGCCCCGAAAATACCGATTTCGGCCCATTTTTGTCAAGTTGTACGAAAATCGCATGAAAAGTCCAGATGAAATCGACGACCGCGAGATCCTTGTAACATTCTTCACCTAAATTTATTACTGTGTCTCGGGTTCCGTGTCGGATTTCAAACCCTAGCCATGGTCTGACCCGTAAATACCGATTTCAGCCCATTTTTGTCACGTGGTACGAAAATCGCATGAAAAGTCCAGATGAAATCGACGACCGCGAGATCCTTGTAACATTCTTCACCTAAACTTATTACTGTGTCTCAGGTTCCGTGTCGGATTTCAAACCCTAGCCATGGTCTGACCCGTAAATACCGAATTCGGCCCATTTTTGGCAGGTGGTACGAAAATCGCCCGAAAAGTCCAGAAGAAATCGACGTCCGCGAGATCCTTATAGCATTTTTCTCCTAAATTTATGACTGTGTCTCGGGTTCCGTGTCGGATTTCAAACCCTAGCCAGTGTCTGGCCTTAAAATACCGATTTCGGCCCATTTTTGTTGGATGGTATGAAAATCTCCCAAAAAGTCCAGATGAAATCGCAACCGTGAGATCCTTGTAGCATTCTTCACTTAAATTTATGATTGTATCTCGGGTTCTGTGTCGGATTTCAAACCCTAGCCATCGTCTGGCCCGAAAATACCGATTTCGGCCCATTTTTGTCAGGTGGTACGAAAATCGCCTGAAAAGTCCAGATGAAATCGACGACCGCGAGATCCTTGTAGCATTCTTCTCCTAAATTTATGACTGTATCTCGAGTTCCGTGTCGGATTTCAAACCCTAGCCATCGTTTGGCCCGAAAATACCGATTTCGGCCCATTTTTGTCGAGTGGTACGAAAAATGCCCGAAAAGTCCAGATGAAATCGACGACCGCGAGATCCTTGTAGCATTCTTCTCCTAAATTTATGACTGTATCTCGGGTTCCGTGTCGGATTTCAAACCCTTGCCATCGTCTGGCCCGAAAATACCGATTTCGGCCCATTTTTGTCGGGTGGTACGAAAATCGGCCGAAACGTCCAGATGAAATCGACGACCGCGAGATCCTTGTAGCATTCTTCTCCTAAATTTATGACTGTATCTCGGGTTCCGTGTCGGATTTCAAACCCTTGCCATCGTCTGGCCCAAAAATACCGATTTCGGCCCATTTTTGTCGGGTGGTACGAAAATCGGCCGAAACGTCTAGATGAAATCGACGACCGCGAGATCCTTGTAGCATTCTTTTCCTAAATTTATGACTGTGTCTCGGATTCCATGTCAGATTTCAAACCTTAGCCAGTGTCTGTCTCGAAAATACAGATTTCGGCCCATTTTTGTCTGGTGGTACGAAAATCGCCCGAAAAGTCCAGATGAAATTAGCAACCGTGAGATCCTTGTAGCATTCTTCTCCTAAATTTATGACTGTGTCTCGGGTTCCGTGTCGGATTTCAAACCCTAGCCATCGTCTGGCCCGTAAATACCGATTACGGCCCATTTTTGTTGGGTGGTACGAAAATCGCCCGATACGTCCAGATGAAATCGACGACTGCGAGATCCTTGTAGCATTCTTCTCCTAAATTTATAACTGTATCTCGGGTTCTGTGTTGGATTTCAAACCTAGCCATCGTTTGGCTCGAAAATACCGATTTCGGCCCATTTTTATCAGGTGGTACGAAAATTGCCCGAAAAGTCTAGATGAAATCAACGACTACGAGATCCTTGTAGCATTCTTCTCCTAAATTTATGACTGTATCTCGGGTTCCGTGTCGGATTTCAAACCCTAGCCAGTGTCTGTCTCGAAAATACCGATTTCGGCCCATTTTTGTCAGGTGGTACGAAAATCGCCCGAAAAGTCCAGACAAAATCGCCGACCTCGAGATCCTTGTAGCATTCTTCTCCTAAATTTATGACTGTATCTCGGGTTCCGTGTCAGATTTCAAACCCTAGCCATCGTTTGGCCCAAAAATATGATTTCGGCCCATTTTTGTCGGGTGGTACGAAAAGTCCAGATGAAATCGACGACCGCGAGATCCTTGTAGCATTCTTCTCCTAAATTTATGATTGTATCTCGGGTTCCGTGTTGGATTTCAAACTCTAGCCATCGTCTGGCCCGAAAATACCGATTTCGGCCCATTTTTGTCAGGTGGTACGAAAATCGCATGAAAAGTCCAGATGAAATCGACGACCGCGAGATCCTTGTAACATTCTTCACCTAAATTTGTTACTGTGTCTCGGGTTCCGTGTCGGATTTCAAACCCTAGCCATGGTCTGACCCGTAAATACCGATTTCGGCCCATTTTTGTCAGGTGGTACGAAAATCGCCCGAAAAGTCCAGAAGAAATCGACGTCCGCGAGATCCTTATAGCATTCTTCTCCTAAATTTATGACTGTGTCTCGGGTTCCGTGTCGGATTTCAAACCCTAGCCAGTGTTTGGCCCGAAAATACCGATTTCGGCCCATTTTTGTTGGATGGTACGAAAATTGCCCGAAAAGTCCAGATGAAATCGACGACCGCGAGATCCTTGTAGCATTCTTCTCCTAAATTTATGATTGTATCTCGGGTTCCGTGTCGGATTTCAAACCCTAGCCATCGTCTGCCCCGAAAATACCAATTTCGGCCCATTTTTGTCAAGTTGTACGAAAATCGCATGAAAAGTCCAGATGAAATCGACGACCGCGAGATCCTTGTAACATTCTTCACCTAAATTTATTACTGTGTCTCGGGTTCCGTGTCGGATTTCAAACCCTAGCCATGGTCTGACCCGTAAATACCGATTTCAGCCCATTTTTGTCACGTGGTACGAAAATCGCATGAAAAGTCCAGATGAAATCGACGACCGCGAGATCCTTGTAACATTCTTCACCTAAACTTATTACTGTGTCTCAGGTTCCGTGTCGGATTTCAAACCCTAGCCATGGTCTGACCCGTAAATACCGAATTCGGCCCATTTTTGGCAGGTGGTACGAAAATCGCCCGAAAAGTCCAGAAGAA
The DNA here is from genome assembly GCA_037974735.1 of Cicer chorassanicum. Classification (NCBI taxonomy): domain Eukaryota; kingdom Viridiplantae; phylum Streptophyta; class Magnoliopsida; order Fabales; family Fabaceae; genus Cicer; species Cicer chorassanicum. The sequence goes on from JBBPBP010009777.1 coordinate 642,961, forward strand.
ATCGACGTCCGCGAGATCCTTATAGCATTTTTCTCCTAAATTTATGACTGTGTCTCGGGTTCCGTGTCGGATTTCAAACCCTAGCCAGTGTCTGGCCCTAAAATACCGATTTCGGCCCATTTTTGTTGGATGGTATGAAAATCTCCCAAAAAGTCCAGATGAAATCGACGACCGTGAGATCCTTGTAGCATTCTTCACTTAAATTTATGATTGTATCTCGGGTTCTGTGTCGGATTTCAAACCCTAGCCATCGTCTGGCCCGAAAATACCGATTTCGGCCCATTTTTGTCAGGTGGTACGAAAATCGCATGAAAAGTCCAGATGAAATCGACGACCGTGAGATCCTTGTAACATTCTTCACCTAAATTTATTACTGTGTCTCGAGTTCCGTGTCGGATTTCAAATCCTAGCCTTGGTCTGACCCATAAATACCGATTTCGGCGCATTTTTGTCAGGTGGTACGAAAATCGCCCGAAAAGTCCAGAAGAAATCAACGTCTGCGAGATCCTTATAGCATTCTTCTCCTAAATTTATGACTGTGTCTTGGGTTCCATGTCAGATTTCAAACCCTAGCCAGTGTCTGGCCCGAAAATACCGATTTCGGCCCATTTTTGTTGGATGGTATGAAAATCGCCCGAAAAGTCCAGATGAAATCGACGACCGTGAGATCCTTGTAGCATTCTTCTCCTAAATTTATGACTGTATCTCGGGTTCCGTGTCGGATTTCAAACCCTAGCCATCGTTTGGCCCAAAAATTTGATTTTGGCCCATTTTTGTCGGGTGGTTCGAAAATTGCCCGAAAAGTCCAGATGAAATCGACGACCGCGAGATCCTTGTAGCATTCTTCTCCTAAATTTATGATTGTATCTCAAGTTCCGTGTCGGATTTCAAACCCTAGCCAGTGTCTGGCCCGAAAATACCGATTTCGGCCCATTTTTGTTGGATGGTATGAAAATCGCCCAAAAAGTCCAGATGAAATCGACGACCGTGAGATCCTTGTAGCATTCTTCTCCTAAATTTATGATTGTATCTCGGGTTCCTTGTCGGATTTCAAACCCTAGCCATCGTCTGGCCCGAAAATACCGATTTCAGCCCATTTTTGTCAGGTGGTACGAAAATCGCATGAAAAGTCCAGATGAAATCGACGACCGCGAGATCCTTGTAACATTCTTCACCTAAATTTATTACTGTGTCTCGGGTTCCGTGTCGGATTTCAAACCCTAGCCATGGTCTGACCCGTAAATACCGATTTCGGCCCATTTTTGTCAGGTGTTACGAAAATCGCATGAAAAGTCCAGATGAAATCGACGACCGCGAGATCCTTGTAACATTCTTCACCTAAATTTATTACTGTGTCTCGGGTTCTGTGTCGGATTTCAAACCCTAGCCATGGTCTGACCCGTAAATACCGATTTCGGCCCATTTTTGTCAGGTGGTACGAAAATCGCCCGAAAAGTCCAGAAGAAATCGACGTCCGCGAGATCCTTATAGCATTCTTCTCCTAAATTTATGACTGTGTCTCGGGTTCCGTGTCGGATTTCAAACCCTAGCCAGTGTTTGGCCCGAAAAATACCGATTTCGGCCCATTTTTGTTGGATGGTATGAAAATCGCCCAAAAAGTCCAGATGAAATCGACGACCGTGAGATCCTTGTAGCATTCTTCTCCTAAATTTATGATTGTATCTCGGGTTCCGTGTCGGATTTCAAACCCTAATCATCGTCTGGCCCGAAAATACCGATTTCGGGCCATTTTTGTTAGGTGGTACGAAAATCGCATGAAAAGTCCAGATGAAATCGACGACCGTGAGATCCTTTTAACATTCTTCACCTAAATTTATTATTGTGCCTCGGGTTCCGTGTCGGATTTCAAACCCTAGCCATGGTCTGACCCGTAAATACCGATTTCGGCCCATTTTTGTCAGGTGGTACGAAAATCGCCCGAAAAGTCCAGAAGAAATCGACGTCCGCGAGATCCTTGTAGCATTCTTTTCCTAAATTTATGATTGTGTCTCGGGATCCGTGTCAGATTTCAAACCCTAGCCAGTGTCTGGCCCGAAAATACCGATTTCGGCCCATTTTTGTCAGGTGGTACGAAAATCGCCCGAAAAGTCTAGATGAAATCGACGACCGTGAGATCCTTGTAGCATTTTTCTCCTAAATTTATGACTGTATCTCGAGTTCCGTGTCGGATTTCAAACCCTAGCCATCGTTTGGCCCGAAAATACCGATTTCGGCCCATTTTATTCGGGTGGTACGAAAATTGCCCGAAAAGTCCAGATGAAATCGACGACCGCGAGATCCTTGTAGCATTCTTCTCCAAAATTTATGACTGTATCTCGGGTTCCGTGTGGGATTTCAAACCCTTGCCATGGTCTGGCCCGAAAATACCGATTTCGGCCCATTTTTGTCGGGTGGTACGAAAATCGGCCGAAACGTCTAGATGAAATCGACGACCGCGAGATCCTTGTAGCATTCTTTTACTAAATTTATGACTGTGTCTCGGATTCCATGTCAGATTTCAAACCCTAGCCATCGTTTGGCTCGAAAATACAGATTTCGGCCAATTTTTGTCAGGTGGTACGAAAATCGCCCGAAAAGTCCAGATGAAATTAGCAACCGCGAGATCCTTGTAGCATTCTTCTCCTAAATTTATGACTGTGGCTCGGGTTCCGTGTCGGATTTCAAACCCCAGCCATCGTCTGGCTCGTAAATACAGATTACGGCCCATTTTTGTCGGGTGGTACGAAAATCGCCCGAAACGTCCAGATGAAATCGACGACTACGAGATCCTTGTAGCATTCTTCTCCTAAATTTATGACTGTATCTCGGGTTCTGTGTTGGATTTCAAACCCTAGCCATCGTTTGGCCCGAAAATACCGATTTCGGCCCATTTTTGTCGGGTGGTACGAAAATTGCCCGAAAAGTCCAGATGAAATCAACGACTTCGAGATCCTTGTAGCATTCTTCTCCTAAATTTATGACTGTATCTCGGGTTCCGTGTCGGATTTCAAACCCTTGCCATCGTCTGGCCCGAAAATACCGATTTCGGCCCATTTTTGTCGGGTGGTACGAAAATCACCCGAAAAGTCCAGATGAAATTGACGACCGCCAGATCCTTGTAGCATTCTTCTCCTAAATTTATTACTGTGACTCGGGTTCCGTGTCGGATTTCAAACCCTAGCTCTCGTCTAGCCCTTAAATACTGATTTCGGCCCATTTTTGTCGGGTGGTACGAAAATCGGCCGAAACGTCTAGATGAAATCGACGACCGCGAGATCCTTGTAGCATTCTTTTCCTAAATTTATGACTGTGTCTCGGGTTCCGTGTCGGATTTCAAACCCTAGCCATCGTCTGGCCCGTAAATACAGATTTCGGCCCTTTTTTGTCGGCTGCTAGGAAAATCGCCCGAAAAGTCCAGATGAAATCGACGACCGCGAGATGCTTGTAGCATTCTTCTCCTAAATTTATGACTGTATCTCGGGTTTCGTGTCGGATTTCAAACCCTAGCCATCGTCCAGCCCAAAAATACCGATTTCGGCCCATTTTAGTAGGGTGGTACGAAAATCGCCCGAAAAGTCCAGATGAAATTATACGACCGCGAGATCCTTATAGCATTCTTTTCCTAAATTTATGACTGTGTCTCGGGTTTCGTGTTAGATTTCAAATGCTAGCCATCGTCTTGCCCGAAAATACCGATTTCGGCCCATTTTTTTCGGGTGGTACGAAAATCGCCCGAAAAGTCCAGATGAAATCGCATTCACGAGATCCTTGTAGCATTCTTCTCCTAAATTTATGACTGTATCTCGGGTTCCGTGTTGGATTTCAAACCCTAGCCATCGTCTGGCCCGAAAATACCGATTTCGGCCCATTTTTGTTGGGTGGTATGAAAATCGCAAAAAAGTCCAGATGAAATCGACGACCGTGAGATCCTTGTAGCATTCTTCTCCTAAATTTATGACTGTGTCTCGGGTTCCGTGTCGGAATTCAAACGCTAGCCATCGTCTGGCCCGAAAATACCGATTTCGGCCCATTTTTGTCAGGTGGTACGAAAATCGCATGAAAAGTCCAGATGAAATCGACGACCGCGAGATCCTTCTAACATTCTTCACCCAAATTTATTACTGTGTCTCAGGTTCCGTGTCGGATTTCAAACCCTAGCCATGGTCTGACCCGTAAATACCGATTTCGGCCCATTTTTGTCAGGTGGTACGAAAATCGCATGAAAAGTCCAGATGAAATCGACGACCGCGAGATCCTTGTAACATTCTTCACCCAAATTTATTATTGTGTCTCAGGTTCCGTGTCTGATTTCAAACCCTAGCCATGGTCTGACCCGTAAATACCGATTTCGTCCCATTTTTGTCAGGTGGTACGAAAATCGCATGAAAAGTCCAGATGAAATCGACGACCGCGAGATCCTTCTAACATTCTTCACCCAAATTTATTACTGTGTCTCAGGTTCCGTGTCGGATTTCAAACCCTAGCCATGGTCTGACCCGTAAATACCGATTTCGGCCCATTTTTGTCAGGTGGTACGAAAATCGCATGAAAAGTCCAGATGAAATCGACGACCGCGAGATCCTTGTAACATTCTTCACCCAAATTTATTATTGTGTCTCAGGTTCCGTGTCTGATTTCAAACCCTAGCCATGGTCTGACCCGTAAATACCGATTTCGTCCCATTTTTGTCAGGTGGTACGAAAATCGCATGAAAAGTCCAGATGAAATCGACGACCGCGAGATCCTTGTAACATTCTTCACCTAAATTTATTACTGTGTCTCGGGTTCCGTGTCGGATTTCAAACCCTAGCCATGGTCTGACCCGTAAATACCGATTTCGGCCCATTTTTGCCAGGTGGTACGAAAATCGCATGAAAAGTCCAGATGAAATCGACGACCGCGAGATCCTTGTAACATTTTTCACTTAAATTTATTACTGTGTCTTGGGTTCCGTGTCGGATTTCAAACCCTAGCCATCGTTTGGCTCGAAAATACCGATTTCGGCCCATTTTTGTCAGGTGGTACAAAAATCGCCTGAAAAGTCTAGATGAAATCGACGACCGCGAGATCCTTGTAACATTCTTCTCCTAAATTTATGACCGTGTCTCGGGTTTCGTGTCGGATTTCAAATCCTAGCCATCGTCTAGCCCGTAAATACCGATTTCGGCCCTATTTTGTCAGGTCGTACGAAAATCGCCTGAAAAGTCCAGATGAAATCGACCACCGCGAGATCCTTTTAGCATTTTTCTCCTAAATTTATGACTGTATCTCGAGTTCCGTGTCAGATTTCAAACCCTAGCTATTGTCTTGCCCAAAAATACCGATTTCGGCCCATTTTTGTCGGGTGGTACGATAATCGTCCGAAAAGTCCAGATGAAATCGACGACCGCGAGATCCTTGTAGCATTCTTCTTCTAAATTTATGATTGTGTGTCGGGTTCCGTGTTGGATTTCAAACCCTAGCCATCGTCTGGCCCGAAAATACCGATTACGGCCCATTTTTGTCGGGTGGTACGAAAATTGCCCGAAACGTCTAGATGAAATCAACGACCGCGAGATCCTTGTAGCATTCTTTTCCTAAATTTATGACTGTGTCTCGGATTCCATGTCAGATTTCAAACCCTAGCCAGTGTCTGGCCCGAAAATACCGATTTCGGCCCATTTTTGTCAGGTGGTACGAAAATCACCCGAAAAGTCCAGATGGAATCGACGACCGCGAGATCTTTGTAGCATTCTTCTCCTAAATTTATGACTGTATCTCGGGTTTCGTGTTGGATTTCAAACCCTAGCCATCGTTTGGCTCGAAAATACCGATTTCGGCCCATTTTTGTCAGGTGGTACGAAAATCGCCTGAAAAGTCCAGATGAAATCGACGACCGCGAGATCCTTGTAACATTCATCTCCTAAATTTAAGATCGTGTCTCGGGTTTCGTGTCGGATTTCAAACCCTAGCCATCGTCTGGCCCGAAAATACCGATTTCGGCCCATTTTTGTCGGGTGGTACGAAAATCACCCGAAAAGTCCAGATGAAATCTACGACCGCGAGATCCTTGTAGCATTCTTCTCCTAAATTTATGAATGTGTCTCGGGTTCCGTGTCGGATTTCAAACCCTAGCCATCGTCTGGCCCGAAAATACCGATTTCTGCCCATTTTTGTCTGGTGGTACGAAAATCGCCCAAAAAGTCCAGATGAAATCGACGACCAAGAGATCCTTGTAGCATTCTTCTCCTAAATTTATGACTGTGTCTCGGGTTCCGTGTCGGATTTCAAACGCTAGCCATCGTGCGGCCCGAAAATACCGATTTAGTCCCCTTTTTGTCGGGTGGTACGAAAATCGGCCGAAAAGTCTATATGAAATCGACGATCGCGAGATCCTTGTAGCATTCTTTTCCTAAATTTATGATTGTGTCTCGGGTTCCGTGTCAGATTTCAAACCCTAGCCAGTGTCTGGCCCGAAAATACCGATTTCGGCCCATTTTTGTCAGGTGGTACGAAAATCACCCGAAAAGTCTAGATGAAATCGACGACCGCAAGATCCTTGTAGCATTCTTCTCCTAAATTTATGACTGTATCTCGGGTTCCGTGTCGGATTTCAAACCCAAGCCATCGTTTGGCCCAAAAATACCGATTTCGGCCCATTTTTTGTCGGGTGGTAAGAAAATTGCCTGAAAAGTCCAGATGGAATCGACGACCGCGAGATCTTTGTAGCATTCTTCTCCTAAATTTATGACTGTATCTCGGGTTTCGTGTTGGATTTCAAACCCTAGCCATCGTTTGGCTCGAAAATACTGATTTCGGCCCATTTTTGTCAGGTGGTACGAAAATCGCCTGAAAAGTCCAGATGAAATCGACGACCGCGAGATCCTTGTAACATTCATCTCCTAAATTTAAGACCGTGTCTCGGGTTTCGTGTCCGATTTCAAACCCTAGCCATCGTCTGGCCCGAAAATACCGATTTCGGCCCATTTTTGTCGGGTGGTACGAAAATCACCCGAAAAGTCCAGATGAAATCTACGACCGCGAGATCCTTGTAGCATTCTTCTCCTAAATTTATGACTGTGTCTCGGGTTCCGTGTCGGATTTCAAACCCTAGCCATCGTCTGGCCCGAAAATACCGATTTCTGCCCATTTTTGTCTGGTGGTACGAAAATCGCCCAAAAAGTCCAGATGAAATCGAAGACCGCCAGATCCTTGTAGCATTCTTCTCCTAAATTTATGACTGTGTCTCGGGTTCCGTGTCGGATTTCAAACCCTAGCCATCGTCTAGCCCTTAAATACCGATTTCGGCCCATTTTTGTCGGGTGGTACGCAAATCGCCCGAAAAGTCCAGATGAAATCGACGACCGTGAGATCCTTGCAGCATTCTTCTCCTAAATTTATGAGTGTGTCTCGGGTTCTGTGTCGGATTTCAAACGCTAGCCATCGTTTGGCCCGAAAATACCGATTTCGGCCCATTTTTTGTCGGGTGGTACAAAAATCGCCCGAAAAGTCCAGATGAAATCTACGACCGCGAGATCCTTGTAGTATTCTTCTCCTAAATTTATCACTGTGTCTCAGGTTCCGTGTCGGATTTCAAACCCTAGCCATCGTCAGACCTGAAAATACCGATTTCAGCCCATTTTTGTCAAGCGGTACGAAAATCGCCCCAAAAGTCCAATAAATCGATGACCGTGATATCCTTGTAGCATTCTTCTCCTAAATTTATGACTGTGTCTCGGGTTCCGTGTCGGATTTCAAACGCTGGCCATCGTCTGGCCCAAAAATACCGATTTCGGCCCCTTTTTGTCGGGTTGTACGAAAATCGGCCGAAAAGTCTATTTGAAATCGCCGACCGCGTGATCCTTGTAGCATTCTTTTCCTAAATTTATGACTGTTTCTCGGGTTCCGTGTCAGATTTCAAACCCTAGCCAGTGTCTGGCCCGAAAATACCGATTTCGGCCCATTTTTGTCAGGTGGTACGAAAATCACCCGAAAAGTCTAGATGAAATCGACGACCGCGAGATCCTTGTAGCATTCTTCTCCTAAATTTATGACTGTATCTCGGGTTCCGTGTCGGATTTCAAACTCAAGCCATCGTCTGGCCCGAAAATACCGATTTCGGCCCATTTTTGTCAGGTGGTACGAAAATCACCCGAAAAGTCCATATGAAATTGACGACCGCCAGATCCTTGTAGCATTCTTCTCCTAAATTTATGACTGTGTCTCGGGTTCCGTGTCGGATTTCAAACCCTAGCCATCGTCTAGCCCTTAAATACCGATTTCGGCCCATTTTTGTTAGGTGGTACGAAAATCGGCCAAAACGTCTAGATGAAATTGACGACCGCGAGATCCTTGTAGCATTCTTTTCCTAAATTTATGACTGTTTCTCGGATTCCATGTCAGATTTCAAACCCTAGCTATTGTCTTGCCCAAAAATACCGATTTCGGCCCATTTTTGTCGGGTGGTACGAAAATCGCCTGAAAAGTCCAGATGAAATCGACAACCTCGAGATCCTTGTAGCATTCTTCTTCTAAATTTATGACTGTGTCTCGGGTTCCGTGTCGGATTTCAAACCCTAGCCATCGTCTGGCCCGTAAATACAGATTTCGGCCCATTTTTGTCGCGTGCTACGTAAATCGCCCGAAAAGTCCAGATGAAATCGACGACCGCGAGATCCTTGTAGCATTCTTCTCCTAAATTTTTGACTGTATCTAGGGTTTCGTGTCGGATTTCAAACCCTAGCCATCGCCTGGCCCGAAAATACCGATTTCGGCCCATTTTAGTAGGGTGGTACGAAAATCGCCGGAAAAGTCCAGATGAAATCAACGATCGCGAGATCCTTATAGCATTCTTTTCCTAAATTTATGACTGTGTCTCGGGTTTCGTGTAAGATTTCAAATGCTAGCCATCGTCTTGCCCGAAAATACCGATTTCGGCCCATTTTTGTCGGGTGGTACGAAAATCGCCCGAAAAGTCCAGATGAAATCGCATTCACGAGATCCTTGTAGCATTCTTCTCCTAAATTTATGACTGTATCTCGGGTTCCGTGTTGGATTTCAAACCCTAGCCATCGTGTGGCCCGAAAATACCGATTTCGGCCCATTTTTGTCGGGTGGTGTGAAAATCGCCCAAAAAGTCCAGATGAAATCGACGACCAAGAGATCCTTGTAGCATTCTTCTCCTAAATTTATGACTGTGTCTCGGGTTCCGTGTCGGATTTCAAACGCTAGCCATCGTCTGGCCCGAAAATACCGATTTAGGCCCCTTTTTGTCGGGTGGTACGAAATTCAGCCGAAAAGTCTATATGAAATCGACGACCCCGAGATGCTTGTAGCATTCTTTTCCTAAATTTATGACTGTGTCTCGGGTTCCGTGTCGGATTTCAAACCCTAGCCAGTGTCTGGCCCGAAAATACCGATTTCGGGCCATTTTTGTCGGGTGGTACGAAAATAGCCCGAAAATTCTAGATGAAATCGACGACCGCGAGATCCTTTTAACATTATTCTCCTAAATTTACTACTGTATATCGGGTTCCGTGTCGGATTTCAAACCTTAGCCATCGTTTGGCCCAAAAATACCGATTTCGGCCCATTTTTTGTCGGGTGGTACGATAATCGCCCGAAAAGTCCAGATGAAATCTACGACCGCGAGATCCTTGTAGTATTCTTCTCCTAAATTTATCACTGTGTCTCGGGTTCCGTGTCGGATTTCAAACCCTAGCCATCGTCAGACCTGAAAATACCGGTTTCGGCCCATTTTTGTCAGGCGGTACGAAAATCGCCCGAAAAGTCCAGTAAATCGACGACCGTGAGATCTTTGTAGCATTCTTCTCCTAAATTTATGACTGTGTCTCGGGTTCCGTGTCGGATTTCAAATGCTAGCCATCGTCTAACCAGAAAATACCGATTTCGGCCCAATTTTGTCGGGTGGTACGAAAATCGCCCGAAAAGTCCAGATGAAATCGACGATCGCGAGATCCTTGTAGCATTCTTCTCCTAAATTTATGACTGTGTCTCGGGTTCCGTGTCGGATTTCAAAGGCTAGCCATCGTCTAGCCCGAAAATACCGATTTAGGCCTCTTTTTGTCGATGGGTACGAAAATCGGCCAAAAAGTCTATATGAAATCGACAACCGCGAGATCCTTGTAGCATTCTTTTCCTAAATTTATGACTGTGTCTCGAGTTCTGTGTCGGATTTCAAACCGAAAAGTCTAGATGAAAGTGACAACCGCGGGATCCTTGTAGCATTCTTTTCTTAAATTTATGACTGTGTCTCGGGTTCCGTGTTGGATTTCAAACCCTAGCCATCGTTTGGCCCGTAAATACCGATTTCGGCCCATTTTTTTCGGGGGGTACGAAAATCGCCCAAAAAGTCCAGATGAAATCGACGACCGCGAGATCCTTGTAACATTCTTCTCCTAAATTTATTACTGTGTCTCGGGTTCTGTGTCGGATTTCAAACCCTAGCCATCGTCTTGCCCGTAAATACCGATTTCGCCCCATTTTTGTCGGGTGGTACGAAAATCGCCCGAAAATTCTAGATGAAATCGACGACTGCGTGATGCTTGTAGCATTCTTCTCCTAAATTTAAGACTGTGTCTCGGAATCTGTGTTGGATTTCAAACACTAGCCATCGTCTGGCCCGAAAATACCGATTTCGACCCATTTTTGTCGGGTGGTACAAAAATCGCACGAAAAGTCCAGATGAAATAGACGACTGCGAGATCCTTGTAGCATTCTTCTCCTAAATTTATGACTGTGTCTCGGGTTCTGTGTTGGATTTCAAACGCTAGACATTGTCTGGCCCGAAAATACCGATTTCGGCGCATTTTTGTCGGGTGGTATGAAAATCGCCTTAAAAGTCTAGATGAAATCGACGACCGCGTGATCCTTGTAGAATTCGTCTCCTAAATTTATGACTGTGTCTCGGAATCTATGTGGGATTTCAAACACTAGCCATCGTCTGGCCCGAAAATACCGATTTCGGCCCATTTTTGTCGGGTGGTACAAAAATCGCCCAAAAAGTCCAGATGAAATCTACGACCGCGAGATCCTTGTAGCATACTTCTCCTAAATTTATCACTGTGTCTCGGTTCCGTGTCGGATTTCAAACCCTAGCCATCGTCTGGCATGAAAATACCGATTTCGGCCCATTTTTCTCAGGTGGTACGAAAATTGCCCGAAAAGTCCAGATGAAATAGCGACTGCGAGATCCTTGTAGCATTCTTCTCCTAAATTTATGGCTGTGTCTCGGGTTTTGTGTTGGATTTCAAACGCTAGCCATTGTGTGGCCCGAAAATACCGATTTCGGCGCATTTTTGTCGGGTGGTATGAAAATCGCCCGAAAAGTCTAGATGAAATCGACGACCGCGAGATCCTTGTAGCATTCTTCTCCTAAATTTATCACTGTGTCTCGAGTTCCGTGTCGGATTTCAAACCCTAGCCATCCTCTAGCCTGAAAATACCGATTTCGGCCCATTTTTGTCAGGTGGTACGAAAAGCGCTCGAAAAGTCCAGATGAAATCGACGACCGCGTGATCCTTGTAGCATTCTTCTTCTAAATTTATGACTGTGTCTCGGAATCTGTGTTGGATTTCAAACACTAGCCATCGTCTGGCCCGAAAATACCGATTTCGGCCTATTTTTGTCGGGTGGTACAAAAATCGCCCGAAAAGTCTAGATGAAATCGACGACCGCGAGATCCTTGTAGCATTCTTTTCCTAAATTTATGACTGTGTCTCGTGTTCCGTGTCGGATTTCAAACCCTAGCCAGTGTCTAGCCCGAAAATACCGATTTCGGCCCATTTTTGTCGAGTGGTACGAAAATCGCCTGAAAAGTTTAGATGAAATCGACGACCGTGAGATCCTTGTAGCATTCTTCTCCTAAATTTATGACTGTGTCTCGGGTTCCGTGTCGAATTTCAAACGCTAGCCATCGTCTGGCCCGAAAATATCGATTTCAGCCCCCTTTTTGTCGGGTGGTACGAAAATCGGCCGAAAAGTCTATATGAAATCGACGACCGCGAGATCCTTGTAGCATTCTTTTCCTAAATTTATGACTATGTCTCGTGTTCCGTGTCGGATTTCAAACCCTAGCCAGTGTCTCGCCCAAAAATACCGATTTCGGCCCATTTTTGTCAGGTGGTACGAAAATCGCCCAAAAAGACCAAATGAAATCGACGACCGCGAGATCCTTTTAGCATTCTTCTCCTAAATTTATGATTCTGTCTCGGGTTCCGTGTCGGATTTCAAACCCTAGCCATCGTCTGGCCCGAAAATACTGATTTCGACCCATTTTTGTCTGGTGGTACGAAAATCGGCCGAAAAGTCTAGATGAAATCGACGACCGTGAGATCCTTGTAGCATTCTTTTCCTAAATTTATGATTGTGTCTCGGGTTCCGTGTTAGACTTCAAACCCTAGCCAGTGTCTGGCCCGAAAATACCGATTTCGGCCCATTTTTGTCGGGTGGTACGAAAATCGCCTGAAAAGTTTAGATGAAATCGACGACCATGAGATCCTTGTAGCATTCTTCTCCTAAATTTATGACTGTGTCTCGGGTTCTGTGTTGGATTTCAAACGCTAGCCATCGTCTGGCACTGAAATACCGATTTCGGCCCCTTTTTGTCGGGTGGTACGAAAATCGGCCGAAAAGTCTATATGAAATCGACGACCGCGAGATCCTTGTAGCATTCTTTTCCTAAATTTATGACTATGTCTCGTGTTCCGTGTTGGATTTCAAACCCTAGCCAGTGTCTGGCCCGAAAATACCGATTTAGGCCCATTTTTTTCGGGTGGTACGAAAATCGCCCGAAAAGTCTAGATGAAATCAACGACCGTGAGATCCTTGTAGCATTCTTCTCCTAAATTTATGACTGTGTCTCAGGTTCCAGGTTGGATTTTAAACGCTAGCCATAGCTGGCCCGAAAATACCGATTTATGCCCCTTTTTGTCGGGTGGTACGAAAATCGGCCGAAAAGTCTATATGAAATCGACGGCCCCGAGATCCTTGTAGCATTCTTTTCCTTCATTTATGACTGTATCTCGGGTTCCGTGTCGGATTTCAATCCCTAGCCAGTGTCGGGCCCGAAAATACCGATTTCGGCCCATTTTTGTCGGGTGGTACGAAAATCGCACGAAAAGTCCAGATGAAATCGACGACCGCGAGATCTTTTAACATTCTTCTCCTAAATTTATGACTGTATATCGAGTTCCGTGTC
>JBBPBP010009777.1:656191-684285 GCA_037974735.1 Cicer chorassanicum
GTCTGGCCCGAAAATACCGATTTAGGCCCCCTTTTGTCGGGTGGTACGAAAATCGCCCGAAAAGTCCAGATGAATCGACAACTGCGAGATCCTTGTAGCATTCTTCTCCTAAATTTATGACTGTGTCTCGGGTTCCGTTTGGGATTTACAACCCTAGCCATCGTCTGCCCGTAAATACCGATTTCGGCCCATTTTTTTCGGGTGGTACGAAAATCGCCCGAAAAGTCCAGATGAAATCAACGACCGTGAGATCCTTGTAGCATTTTTCTCCTAAATTTATGTCTGTGTCTCGGGTTCCGTGTTTGATTTCAAACGCTAGCCATCGTCTGGCCCGAAAATACCGATTTAGGCCCCTTTTTGTCGGGTGGTACGAAAATCGGCCGAAAAGTCTATATGAAATCGACGACCCCGAGATCCTTGTAGCATTCTTTTCCTAAATTTATGACTGAGTCTCGGGTTCCGTGTCGGATTTCAAACCCAAGCCAGTGTCGGGCCCGAAAATACCGATTTCGGCCCATTTTTGTCAAGTGGTACGAAAATCGCCCGAAAAGTCCAGATGAAATCGACGACCCCGAGATCCTGGTAGCATTCTTCTCCTAAATTTATGATTGTATCTCGGGTTCCGTGTCAGATTTTAAACCCTAGCCATCGTCTGGCCAGAAAAATACTGATTTCGGCCCATTTTTGTCGGGTAGTACGAAAATCGCCCGAAAAGTCCAGATGAAATCTACGACCGCGAGATACTTGTAGTATTCTTCTCCTAAACTTATCACTGTGTCTCGGGTTCCGTGTCGGATTTCAAACCCTAGCCTTCGTCAGACCTGAAAATACCGATTTTGGCCCATTTTTGTCAGGCGGAAAGAAAATCGCCTGAAAAGTCTAGTAAATCGACGACCGCGAGATCCTTTTAGCATTCTTCTCCTAAATTTATGACTGTGTCTTGGGTTCTGTGTTGGATTTTAAATGCTAGCAATCGTCTAGCCCGAAAATACTGATTTCGGCCCATTTTTGTCAGGTTGTACGAAAATCGGCCGAAAAGTCTAGATGAAATCGACGACCGCGAGATCCTTGTAGCATTCTTTTCCTAAATTTATGACTGTGTCTCGGGTTCCGTGTCAGATTTCAAACCCTAGCCAGTGTCTGGCCCGAAAATACCGATTTCGGCCCATTTTTGTCGGGTGGTACGAAAATTGCCTGAAAAGTATAGATGAAATCGACGACCGTGAGATCATTGTAGCATTCTCCTCCTAAATTTATCACTGTGTCTCTAGTTCCGTGTCGAATCTCAAACGCTAGCCATCGTCTTGTCCGTAAATACCGATTTCGGCCCATTTTTGTCGAGTGATACGAAAATCGCCCGAAAAGTCCAGATGAAATCGACGACCGCGAGATCCTTGTAGGATTCTTCTCCTAAATTTATGACTGTGTCTCGGGTTCCGTTTCGGATTTCAAACCCTAGCCAGTGTCTGGCCCGAAAATACCGATTTCGGCATATTTTTTTCGGGTGGTACGAAAATTGCCCGAAAAGTCCAGATGAAATCGACGACCGCGAGATCCTTGTAGCATTCTTCTCCTAAATTTATGATTGTATCTCGGGTTCCGTGTCAGATTTCAAACGGTAGCCATCGTCTGGCCAGAAAAATACTGATTTCGGCCCATTTTTGTCAACTGGTACGAAAATCGCTCGAAAAGTCCAGATGAAATCTACGACCGCGAGATCCTTGTAGTTTTCTTCTCCTAAATTTATCACTGTGACTCGGGTTTCGTGTCGGATTTCAAACCCTAGCCTTCGTCAGACCTGAAAATACCGATTTCGGCCCATTTTTTCCGTGTCGGATTTCAAACCTTAGCCAGTGTCTGGCTCGAAAATACCGATTTCGGCCCATTTTTGTCAAATGGTACGAAAATCGCCCGAAAAGTCCAGATGAAATCGACGACCGCGAGATCCTTGTAGCATTCTTCTCCTAAATTTATGACTGTATCTCGGGTTCCGTGTCGGATTTCAAACACTAGCCATAGTAAGGCCCTAAAAATACCGATTTCGGCCCATTTTTGTCGGGTGGTACGAAAATCGCCCGAAAAGTCCAGATGAAATTGATGACCGCGAGATCCTTGTAGCATTCTTCTCCTAAATTTATGACTGTGTCTCGGGTTTCATTTCAAATTTCAAACACTAGCCATCGTTTGGCCCGAAAATACCGATTTGGGCCCATTTTTGTCGGGTCGTACGAAAATCGGCCGAAGAGTCTAGATGAAATCGACGACCGCTAGATCTTTGGAGCATTCTTTTCCTAAACTTATGACTGTGTCTCGGGTTCCGTGTCGGATTTCAAACCCTATCCAGTGTTTGGCCCGAAAATACCGATTTCGGCCCATTTTTGTCGGGTGGTACGAAAATCGCCCGAAAAGTCCATATGAAATCGACGACCGCGAGATCCTTGTAGCATTCTTTTATAAATTTATGATTGTGTCTCGGGTTCCATGTCGGATTTCAAACCCTAGCCAGTGTCTTGCCCGATAATACCGACGTCGGCCTATTTTTGTCGGGTGGTACGAAAATCGCACGAAAAGTCCATATGAAATCGACGACCGCGAGATCCTTGTAGCATTCTTCTCCTAAATTTATGACCGTGTCTCGGGTTTCGTGTCGGATTTAAAACCCTAGCCATCGTCTGGCCCGGAAATACCGATTTCGGCCCATTTTTGTCGGGTGGTATGAAAATTGCACGAGAAGTCCAGATGAAATCGACGACCGCGAGATCCTTGTAGCATTCTTCTCCTAAATTTATGACTGTGTCTCTAGTTCCGTGTCGGGTTTCATACCCTAGCCAACGTCAGGCTCGAAAATACCGATTTCGGCCTATCTTTGTCGGGTGGTACGGAAATCGCCCGAAAAGTCCAGATGAAATCGACGACCGCGAGATCCTTGTAGCATTCTTCTCCTAAATTTATGACTGTGTCTCGGGTTCCGTGTCGGATTTTAAACCCTAGCCATCATCAGGCCCGAAAATACCGATTTCGGCCCATTTTTGTCAGGTGGTACGAAAATCGCCCGTTAACACCAAATGAAATCGACGACCGCGAGATCCTTGTAGCATTTTACTCCTAAATTTATGACTGTGTCTCGGGTTCTGTGTCGGATTTCAAATCCTAGCCATCATATGGCCCGAAAATACCGATTTCGGCCTATTTTTGTCGGGTCGTACGAAAACCGGTCAAAAAGTCTAGATGAAATCGACGACCGCGAGATCCTTGTAGCATTCTTTTCCTAAATTTATGACTGTGTCTCAGGTTCCGTGTCGGATTTCAAACCCTAGCCAGTGTCTGGCCCGAAAATACCGATTTCGGCCCATTTTTGTCGGGAGGTACGAAAATCGCCTGAAAAGTCCATATGAAATCGACGACCGCGAGATCCTTGTAGCATTCTTCTCCTAAATTTATGATTGTGTCTCGGGTTCCGTGTCGGATTTCCAACCCTAGCCATCGTCTCGCCCGGAAATACCGATTTCAGTCCATTTTTGTCGGGTGGTACGAAAATCGCCCGAAAAGTCCAGATGAAATCGATGACTACAAGATCCTTGTAGCATTCTTCTCCTTAATTTATGAGTGTGTCTCGGGTTCCGTGTCGGATTTCAAACCCTAGCCATCGTCTGGCCCGAAAATACCGATTTCGGCCCATTTTTGTCGGGTGGTACGAAAATCGCCCGAAAGGTCTTGATGAAATTGACGACCGCGAGATCCTTGTAGCATTCTTCTCCTAAATTTATGACTGTGTCTCGGGTTCCGGGTCGGATTTCAAACCCTAGCCATCGTCAGGCCCGAAAATACCGATTTCGGCCCATTTTTGTCAGGTGGTACGAAAATCGCCCCAAAAGACCAAATGAAATCGACGACTGCAAGATCCTTTTAGCATTCTTCTCCTAAATTTATGACTGTGTCTCGGGTTCTGTGTCGGATTTCAAATCCTAGACATCGTATGGCCCGAAAATACCGATTTCAGCCCATTTTTGTCGGGTCGTACGAAAATCGGCCGAAAAGTCTAGATGAAATCGACGACCGCGAGATCCTTGTAGCATTCTTTTCGTAAATTTATGATTGTGTCTCGGGTTCCGTGTCGGATTTCAAACCCTAGCCAGTGTCTGGCTCGAAAATACCGATTTCGGCCCATTTTTGTCGGTTGGTACGAAAATCGTCCGAAAAGTCCATATGAAATCGACGACCGCGAGATCCTTGTAGCATTCTTTTATAAATTTATGATTGTGTCTCGGGTTCCGTGTTGGATTTCAAACCCTAGCTAGTGTCTTGCCCGAAAATACCGATTTCCACCTATTTTCTTCGGGTGGTACGAAAATCGCACGAAAAGTCCAGATGAAATCGACGACCGCGAGATCCTTGTAGCATTCTTTTCCTAAATTTATGACCGTGTCTCGGGTTTCGTGTCGGATTTCAAACCCTAGCCATCGTTTGGCCCGAAAATACCAATTTCGGCACATTTATGTCGGATGGTACGAAAATCGCCCGAAAAGTCCAGATGAAATCGACGACCGCGAGATCCTTGTAGCATTCTTCTCCTATGTTTATGACTGTGTCTCGGGTTCCGTGTCGGATTTCAAACCCTAGCCATCATCTGGCCCGAAAATACCGATTTCGGCTCATTTTTGTCGATTTGTACGAAAATCGCCCGAAAAGTACAGATGAAATTGACGACCGCGAGATCCTTGTAGCATTCTTCTCCTAAATTTATGACTGTGTCTCGGGTTGCGTGTCGGATTTCAAACCCTAGCCATCGTTTGGCCCGAAAATACCGATTTCGGCCCATTGTTGTCGGGTGGTACGAAAATCGCCCGAAAAGTCCAGATGAAATCGACGACCGCGAGATCCTTGAAGCATTCTTCTCCTAAATTTATGACTGTGTCTCGGGTTCCGTGTCGGATTTCATACCCTAGCCATCGTCAGGCCCGAAAATACCGATTTCGGCCCATTTTTGTTGGGTGGTACGGAAATCGCCCGAAAAGTCCAGATGAAATCGACGACCGCGAGATCCTTGTAGCATTCTTCTCCTAAATTTATGACTGTGTCTCGGGTTCCGTGTCGGATTTCAAACCCTAGCCATCGTCAGGGCCGAAAATACCGATTTCGGCCCATTTTTGTGAGGTGGTACGGAAATCGCCCGAAAAGTCCAAATGAAATCGACGACCGCGAGATCCTTGTAGCATTCTTCTCCTAAATTTATGACTGTGTCTCGGGTTGCGTGTCGGATTTCAAATCCTAGCCATCGTATGGCCTGAAAATACCAATTTCGGCCCATTTTTGTCGGGTGGTACGAAAATCGCCCGAAAAGTCCAGATGAAATCTACGACCACGAGATCCTTGTAGTATTCTTCTCCTAAATTTATCACTGTGTCTCGGGTTCCGTGTCGGATTTCAAACCCTAGCCTTCGTCAGACCTGAAAATACCGATTTCGGCCCATTTTTGTCAAGTGTTACGAAAATCGCCTCAAAAAGTCCAATAAATCGACGACCGGGAGATCCTTTTAGCATTCTTCTCCTAAATTTATGACTGTGTCTTGGGTTCTGTGTTGGATTTCAAATGCTAGCAATCGTCTAGCCCGAAAATACTGATTTCGGCCCATTTTTGTCAGTTGGTACGAAAATCGGCCGAAAAGTCTAGATGAAATCGACGACTGCGAGATCCTTGTAGCATTCTTTTCCTAAATTTATGATTGTGTCTCGGGTTCCGTGTCAGATTTCAAACCTTAGCCAGTGTCTGGCTCGAAAATACCTATTTCGGCCCATTTTTGTCAAATGGTACGAAAATCGCCCGAAAAGTCCAGATGCAATCGACGACCGCGAGATCCTTGTACCATTCTTCTCCTAAATTTATGACTGTATCTCGAGTTCCGTGTCGGATTTCAAACACTAGCCATAGTAAGGCCCTAAAACTACCGATTTCGGCCCATTTTTGTCGGGTGGTACGAAAATCGCCCGAAAAGTCCAGATGAAATTGATGACCGCGAGATCCTTGTAGCAGTCGTCTCCTAAATTTATGACTGTGTCTCGGGTTTCGTGTCAAATTTCAAACCCTAGCCATCGTTTGGCCCGAAAATACCGATTTCGGCCAATTTTTCTCGGGTGGTACGAAAATTGCCCGAAAAGTCCAGATGAAATCGACGACCGCGAGATCCTCGTAGCATTCTTCTCATAAATTTATGACTGTGTCTTGGGTTCCATGTCGGATTTCAAACCTTAGCCATCGTTTGGCCCGAAAATACCGATTTCGGCCCATTTTTGCCAAGTGCTACGAAAAACGCCCGAAAAGACCAGATGAAATCGACGACCGCATGATCCTTGTAGCATTCTTCTCCTAAATTTATGACTGTGTGTCGGGTTCCGTGTCGGATTTCAAACCCTAGCCATCGTCTAGCCCGAAAATACCGATTTCGGCCCATTTTTGTCGGGTGGTACGAAAATCGCCCGAAAAGTCTTGATGAAATTGACGACCGCAAGATCCTTGTAGCATTCTTCTCCTAAATTTATGACTGAGTCTCGGGTTCCGGGTCGGATTTCAAACCCTAGCCATCGTCAGGCCCGAAAATACCGATTTCGGCCCATTTTTGTCAGGTGGTACGAAAATCGCCCGAAAAGTCCATATGAAATCGACGACCGCGAGATCCTTGTAGCATTCTTTTATATATTTATGATTGTGTCTCGGGTTCCGTGTTGGATTTCAAACCCTAGCTAGTGTCTTGCACGAAAATACCGATTTCGACCTATTTTCTTCGGGTGGTACGAAAATCGCACGAAAAGTCCAGATGAAATCGACGACCGAGAGATCCTTGTAGCATTCTTCTCCTAAATTTATGACCGTGTCTTGGGTTTCGTGTCGGATTTCAAACCCTAGCCATCGTTTAGCCCGAAAATACCAATTTCGGCACATTTATGTCGGATGGTACGAAAATCGCCCGAAAAGTCCAGATGAAATCGACGACCGCGAGATCCTTGTAGCATTCTTCTCCTAAATTTATGACTGTGTCTCGGGTTCCGTGTCGGATTTCAAAACCTAGCCATCGTCTGGCCCGAAAATACCAATTTCGGCTCATTTTTGTCGATTTGTACGAAAATCTCCCAAAAAGTACAGATGAAATCGACGACACCGAGATCCTTGTAGCATTCTTCTCCTAAATTTATGACTGTGTCTCGGGTTGCGTGTCGGATTTCAAACCCTAGCCATCGTTTGGCCCGAAAATACCGATTTCGGCCCATTTTTGTCGGGTGGTATGAAAATCGCCCGAAAAGTCCAGATGAAATCGACGACCGCGAGATCCTTGTAGCATTCTTCTCCTAAATTTATGACTGTGTCTCGGGTTCCGTGTCGGATTTCATACCCTAGCCATCCTCAGGCCCGAAAATACTGATTTCGGCCCATTTTTGTCGGGTGGTATGTAAATCGCCCGAAAAGTCCAGATGAAATCGACGACCGCGAGATCCTTGTAGCATTCTTCTCCTAAATTTATGACTGTGTCTCGGGTTCCCTGTCGGATTTCAAACCCTAGCCATCGTCAGGCCCGAAAATACCGATTTCGGCCCATTTTTTCGGGTGGTATGGAAATCGCCCGAAAAGTCCAGATGAAATCGACGACCGCGAGATCCTTGTAGCATTCTTCTCCTAAATTTATGATTGTCTCTCGGGTTCTGTGTCGGATTTCAAATCCTAGCCATCGTCTGGCCCGAAAATACCGATTTCGGCCCATTTTTGTCGGGTGGTACGAAAATCGGCCGAAAAGTCTAGATGAAATCGACGACCGCGAGATCCTTGTAGCATTCTTTTCTTAAATTTATGATTGTGTCTCGGGTTCCGTGTCGGATTTCAAACCCTAGCCATTGCTGGCCCGAAAATACCGATTTCGGCCCATTTTTTTCGGGTGGTATGAAAATTGCCCGAAAAGTCCAGATGAAATCGACGACCGCAAGATCCTTGTAGCATTCTTCTCCTAAATTTATGATTGTGTCTCAGGTTCCGTATCGGATTTCATACCCTAGCCATCTTCTAGCCCGAAAATACTGATTTGGCCCATTTTGTCGGGTGGTACGAAAATCGCCCGAAAAGTCCAGATGAAATCGACGACCGCGCAATCCTTGTAGCATACTTCTCCTAAATTTATGGTTGTGTCTCGGGTTCCGTTTCGGATTTCAAACCCTAGCCATCGTATGGTCCAAAAATACCGATTCCGGCCCATTTTTGTCGGGTCATACGAAAATCGGCCGAAAAGTCTAGATGAAATCGACGACCGCGAGATCCTTGTAGCATTGTTTTCTTAAATTAATGATTGTGTCTCGGTTTCCGTGTCGGATTTCAAACCCTAGCCAGTGTTTGGCCCGAAAATACCAATTTCGGCCCATTTTTGTCGAGTGGTACGAAAATCGCCCGAAAAGTCCAGATGAAATCGACGACTACAAGATCCTTGTAGCATTCTTCTCCTTAATTTATGAGTGTGTCTCGGGTTCCGTGTCGGATTTTAAACCCTAGCCATCGTTTGGATCGAAAATACCGATTTCGGCCCATTTTTGTCGGGTGGTACGAAAATCGCCCGAAAAGTCCAGATGAAATCGACGACCGCGAAATCCTTGTAGCATTCTTCTCTTAAATTTATGACAGTTTCTCGGGTTCTGTGTCGGATATCAAGCCCTAGCCATTGTCTGGGCCAAAAATACCGATTTCGGCCCATTTTTGTCGGGTTGTACGAAAATCGCCCGAAAAGTCCAGATGAAATCGACGACCGCGAGATCCTTGTAGCATTCTTCTCCTAAATTTATGACTGTGTCTCGGGTTCCGTGTCGGATTTCAAACCCAAACCATCGAATGGCCCGAAAATACCGATTTCGGCAAATTTTTGTTGGGTCGTATGAAAATCGGCCGAAAAGTCCATATGAAATCGACGACCGCGAGATCCTTGTAGCATTCTTTTATATATTTATGATTGTGTCTCGGGTTCCGTGTTGGATTTCAAACCCTAGCTAGTGTCTTGCACGAAAATACCGATTTCGACCTATTTTCTTCGGGTGGTACGAAAATCGGCCGAAAAGTCTAGATGAAATCGACGACCGAGAGATCCTTGTAGCATTCTTCTCCTAAATTTATGACCGTGTCTTGGGTTTCGTGTCGGATTTCAAACCCTAGCCATCGTTTAGCCCGAAAATACCAATTTCGGCACATTTATGTCGGATGGTACGAAAATCGCCCGAAAAGTCCAGATGAAATCGACGACCGCGAGATCCTTGTAGCATTCTTCTCCTAAATTTATGACTGTGTCTCGGGTTCCGTGTCGGATTTCAAAACCTAGCCATCGTCTGGCCCGAAAATACCAATTTCGGCTCATTTTTGTCGATTTGTACGAAAATCTCCCAAAAAGTACAGATGAAATCGACGACACCGAGATCCTTGTAGCATTCTTCTCCTAAATTTATGACTGTGTCTCGGGTTGCGTGTCGGATTTCAAACCCTAGCCATCGTTTGGCCCGAAAATACCGATTTCGGCCCATTTTTGTCGGGTGGTACGAAAATCGCCCGAAAAGCCCAGATGAAATCGACGACTACAAGATCCTTGTAGCATTCTTCTCCTTAATTTATGAGTGTGTCTCGGGTTCCGTGTCGGATTTTAAACCCTAGCCATCGTCTGGCCCGAAAATACCGATTTCGGCCCATTTTTGTCGGCTGGTACGAAAATCGCCCGAAAAGTCCAGATGAAATCGACGACCGCGAAATCCTTGTAGCATTCTTCTCTTAAATTTATGACTGTTTCTCGGGTTCTGTGTCGGATTTCAAGCCCTAGCCATTGTCTGGGCCGAAAATACCGATTTCGGCCCATTTTTGTCGGGTTGTACGAAAATCATCCGAAAAGTCCAGATGAAATCGACGACCGCGAAATACTTGTAGCATTCTTCTCCTAAATTTATGACTGTGTCTCGGGTTCCGTGTCGGATTTTAAACCCAAGCCATCGTATGGCCCGAAAATACCGATTTCAGCCCATTTTTGTCGGGTGGTACGAAAATCGCCCGAAAAGTCCATATGAAATCGATGACCGCGAGATCCTTGTAGCATTCTTCTCCTAAATTTATGACTATGTCTCGCGTTCTGTGTCAAATTTCAAACCCTAGCCATCGTATGGCCCAAAAATACCGATTTAGGCCCATTTTTGTCGGGTCGTACGAAAATCAGCCGAAAAGTCTAGATGAAATCGACGACCGTGAGATCCTTGTAGCATTCTTTTCCTAAATTTATGACTGTGTCTCGATTTCCGTGTTGGATTTCAAACCCTAGCCAATGTTTGGCCCGAAAATACCAATTTCGGCCCATTTTTGTCGAGTGGTACGGAAATCGCCCGAAAAGTCCAGATGAAATCGACGACTACAAGATCCTTGTAGCATTCTTCTCCTTAATTTATGAGTGTGTATCGGGTTCCGTGTCGGATTTTAAACCCTAGCAATCGTCTGGCCCGAAAATACCGATTTTGCCCCATTTTTGTCGGGTGGTACGAAAATCGCCCGAAAAGTCCAGATGAAATCGACGATCGCGAAATCCTTGTAGCTATCTTCTCTTAAATTTATGACTGTTTCTCGGGTTCTATGTCGGATTTCAAGCCCTAGCCATTGTCTGGGCCGAAAATAACGATATCGGCCCATTTTTGTCGGGTTGTACGAAAATCGCCCGAAAAGTCCAGATGAAATCGACGACCGCGAAATACTTGTAGCATTCTTCTCCTAAATTTATGACTGTGTCTCGGGATCCGTGTCGGATTTCAAACCCAAGCCATCGTATGGCCCGAAAATACCAATTTCTGCCCATTTTTGTCGGGTCGTACGAAAATCGGCCGAAAAGTCTAGATGAAATCTACAACCGAGAGATCCTGGTAGCATTCTTTTCCTAATTTTAAGACTGTGTCTCGGGTTCCGTGTCGGATTTCAAACCCTAGCCAGTGTCTGGCCCGAAAATAACGATTTCGGCCCATTTATGTTGGGTGGAACGAAAATCGCCCAAAAAGTCCAGATGAAATCGACGACCACAAGATCCTTGTACCATTATTCTCCTAAATTTATGACTGTATCTCGGGTTCCGTGTCGGATTTCAAACACTAGCCATAATCTGGCCCGAAAATAACGATTTCGGCCCATTTTTGTCGGGTGGTACGAAAATCGCCCGGAAAGTCCAGATGAAATCTACGACCGCGAGGTCCTTGTAGCATTCTTCTCCTAAATATATAACTATGTCTCGGGTTCCTTGTCAGATTTCAAACCCTAGCCATCGTCTGACCCGAAATTACAGATTTCGGCCCATTTTTGTCAAGTGGTACGAAAATCACCCGAAAAGTCCAGATGAAATCGACGACCACGAGATCCTTGTAGCATTCTTCTCCTAAATTTATGAATGTGTCTCGTGTTCCGTGTCGGATTTAAAACCCTAGCCATCGTCTGGCCCGAAAATACCGATTTCGGCCCATTTTTGTCAAGTGGTACGAAAATCGCCCGAAAAGACCAGATGAAATCGACGACCGCGAGATCCTTGTAGCATTCTTCTCCTAAATTTATGACTGTGTCTCGGGTTCTGTGTCAAATTTCAGACCCTAGCCATCGTATGGCCCAAAAATACCGATTTAGGCCCATTTTTGTCGGGTCGTACGAAAATTAGCCGAAAAGTCTAGATGAAATCGACGACCGTGAGATCCTTGTAGCATTCTTTTCCTAAATTTATGAATGTGTCTCGGGTTCCGTGTCGGATTTCAAACACTAGCCAGTGTCTGGCCCGAAAATACCGATTTCGGCCTATTTTTGTCGGGTGGTACGAAAATTGCTCGAAAAGTCCAGATGAAATCGACGACCGCGATATCCTTGTAGCATTCTTCTCCTAAATTTATGACTGTGTCTCGGGTTCCGTGTCGAATTTGAAACCTTCGCCATCGTCTGGCCCCAAAATACGGATTTCGGCCCATTTTTGTCAGGTGGTACGAAAATTGCCCGAAAAGTCCAGATGAAATCGACGACCGCGAGATCCTTGTAGCTTTCTTCTCCTAAATTTATGACTGTGTCTCGGGTTCCATGTCGGATTTCAAACCCTAGCCATCGTCTTGCCCGAAAATACCGATTTCGGCCCATTTTTGTCGGGTTGTACGAAAATCGCCCAAAAAGTCCAGATGAAATCGAGGACCGCGAGATCCTTGTAGCATTCTTCTCCTAAATTTATGATTGTGTCTCGGGTTCCGTGTCGGATTTCAAACCCTAGCCATCGTCTAGCCCGAAAATACCGATTTCAGCCCATTTTTTTAAGTTGGTACGATAATCGCTCGAAAAGTCCAGATGAAATCGACGACTACAAGATCCTTGTAGCATTCTTCTCCTTAATTTATGAGTAAGTCTCGGGTTCCGTGTCGGATTTTAAACCCTAGCCATCGTCTGGCTCGAAAATACCGATTTCGGACCATTTTTGTCGGGTTGTACGAAAATCGCCCGAAAAGTCCAGATGAAATCGACGACCGCAAAATACTTGTAGCATTCTTCTCCTATATTTATGACTGTGTCTCGGGTTCCGTGTCGGATTTCAAACCCATGCCATCGTATGGCCCGAAAATACCGATTTCGGCCCATTTTTGTCGGGTCGTACGAAAATCGGCCGAAAAGTCCATATGAAATCGACGACCGCGAGATCCTTGTAGCATTCTTCTCCTAAATTTATGACTGTGTCTCGTGTTCCGTGTCGGATTTAAAACCCTAGCCATCTTCTGGCCCAAAAATACCGATTTTGGCCCATTTTTGTCTGGTGGTACGAAAATCGCCCGAAAAGACCAGATGAAATCGACGACCGCGAGATCCTTGTAGCATTCTTCTCCTAAATTTATGACTGTGTCTCGGGTTCTGTGTCAGATTTCAAACCCTAGCCATCGTATGGCCCGAAAATACCGATTTAGGCCCATTTTTGTTGGGTCGTACGAAAATCAGCCGAAAAGTTTAGATGAAATCGACGACCGTGAGATCCTTGTAGCATTCTTTTCCTAAATTAATGAAGGTGTCTCGGGTTTCGTGTCGGATTTCAAACACTTGCTAGTGTTTGGCCCGAAAATACCGATTTCGGCCTATTTTTGTCGGGTGGTACGAAAATTGCCCGAAAAGTCCAGATGAAATCGACGACCGTGATATCCTTGTAGCATTCTTCTCCTAAATTTATGACTGTGTCTCGGGTTCCGTGTCGGATTTGAAACCTTCGCCATCGTCTGGCCCGAAAATACTGATTTCGGCCCATTTTTGTCGGGTGGTACGAAAATCGCCCGAAGAGTCCAAATAAAATCGACGACCGCGAGATCCTTGTAGCTTTCTTCTCCTAAATTTATGAGTGTGTCTCAGGTTCCATTTCGGATTTCAAACCCTAGCCATCGTCTGGCCCGAAAATACCGATTTCAGCCCATTTTTGTCATGTGGTACGAAAATTGCCCGAAAATACCAGATGAAATCAACGACCGCGAGATCCTTGTAGCATTCTTCTCCTAAATTTATGAGTGTATCTCGAGTTCCGTGTCGGATTTCAAACTGTAGCCATCGTCTGGCCCGAAAATACCGATTTCGGCCCATTTTTGTCGGGTGGTAGGAAAATCGCCCGAAAAGTCCAGATGAAATCGACGACCGCGATATCCTTGTAGCATTCTTCTCCTAAATTTATGACTGTGTCTCGGGTTCCGTGTCGAATTTGAAACCTTCGCCATCGTTTGGCCCCAAAATACGGATTTCGGCCCATTTTTGTCAGGTGGTACGAAAATTGCCCGAAAAGTCCAGATGAAATCGACGACCGCGAGATCCTTGTAGCTTTCTTCTCCTAAATTTATGACTGTGTCTCGGGTTCCATGTCGGATTTCAAACCCTAGCCATCGTCTTGCCCGAAAATACCGATTTCGACCCATTTTTGTCGGGTTGTACGAAAATCGCCCAAAAAGTCCAGATGAAATCGAGGACCGCGAGATCCTTGTAGCATTCTTCTCCTAAATTTATGATTGTGTCTCGGGTTCCGTGTCGGATTTCAAACCCTAGCCATCGTCTAGCCCGAAAATACCGATTTCAGCCCATTTTTTTAAGTTGGTACGATAATCGCTCGAAATGTCCAGATGAAATCGACGACTACAAGATCCTTGTAGCATTCTTCTCCTTAATTTATGAGTAAGTCTCGGGTTCCGTGTCGGATTTTAAACCCTAGCCATCGTCTGGCTCGAAAATACCGATTTCGGACCATTTTTGTCGGGTTGTACGAAAATCGCCCGAAAAGTCCAGATGAAATCGACGACCGCAAAATACTTGTAGCATTCTTCTCCTAAATTTATGACTGTGTCTCGGGTTCCGTGTCGGATTTCAAACCCATGCCATCGTATGGCCCGAAAATACCGATTTAGGCCCATTTTTGTCGGGTCGTACGAAAATCGGCCGAAAAGTCCATATGAAATCGACGACCGCGAGATCCTTGTAGCATTCTTCTCCTAAATTTATGACTGTGTCTCGTGTTCCGTGTCGGATTTAAAACCCTAGCCATCTTCTGGCCCAAAAATACCGATTTTGGCCCATTTTTGTCTGGTGGTACGAAAATCGCCCGAAAAGACCAGATGAAATCGACGACCGCGAGATCCTTGTAGCATTCTTCTCCTAAATTTATGACTGTGTCTCGGGTTCTGTGTCAGATTTCAAACCCTAGCCATCGTATGGCCCGAAAATACCGATTTAGGCCCATTTTTGTTGGGTCGTACGAAAATCAGCCGAAAAGTTTAGATGAAATCGACGACCGTGAGATCCTTGTAGCATTCTTTTCCTAAATTAATGAAGGTGTCTCGGGTTTCGTGTCGGATTTCAAACACTTGCTAGTGTTTGGCCCGAAAATACCGATTTCGGCCTATTTTTGTCGGGTGGTACGAAAATTGCCCGAAAAGTCCAGATGAAATCGACGACCGTGATATCCTTGTAGCATTCTTCTCCTAAATTTATGACTGTGTCTCGGGTTCCGTGTCGGATTTGAAACCTTCGCCATCGTCTGGCCCGAAAATACTGATTTCGGCCCATTTTTGTCGGGTGGTACGAAAATCGCCCGAAGAGTCCAAATAAAATCGACGACCGCGAGATCCTTGTAGCTTTCTTCTCCTAAATTTATGAGTGTGTCTCAGGTTCCATTTCGGATTTCAAACCCTAGCCATCGTCTGGCCCGAAAATACCGATTTCAGCCCATTTTTGTCATGTGGTACGAAAATTGCCCGAAAATACCAGATGAAATCAACGACCGCGAGATCCTTGTAGCATTCTTCTCCTAAATTTATGAGTGTATCTCGAGTTCCGTGTCGGATTTCAAACTGTAGCCATCGTCTGGCCCGAAAATACCGATTTCGGCCCATTTTTGTCGGGTAGTAGGAAAATCGCCCGAAAAGTCCAGATGAAATCGACGACCGCGAGATCCTTGTAGCATTCTTCTCCTAAATTTATGACTGTGTCTCGGGTTCTGTGTCAAATTTCAGACCCTAGCCATCGTATGGCCCAAAAATACCGATTTAGGCCCATTTTTGTCGGGTCGTACGAAAATCAGCCGAAAAGTCTAGATGAAATCGACGACCGTGAGATCCTTGTAGCATTCTTTTCCTAAATTTATGAATGTGTCTCGGGTTCCGTGTCGGATTTCAAACACTAGCCAGTGTCTGGCCCGAAAATACCGATTTCGGCCTATTTTTGTCGGGTGGTATGAAAATTGCTCAAAAAGTCCAGATGAAATCGACGACCGCGATATCCTTGTAGCATTCTTCTCCTAAATTTATGACTGTGTCTCGGGTTCCGTGTCGAATTTGAAACCTTCGCCATCGTCTGGCCCGAAAATACGGATTTCGGCCCATTTTTGTCAGGTGGTACGAAAATTGCCCGAAAAGTCCAGATGAAATCGACGACCGCGAGATCCTTGTAGCTTTCTTCTCCTAAATTTATGACTGTGTCTCGGGTTCCATGTTGGATTTCAAACCCTAGCCATCGTCTTGCCCGAAAATACCGATTTCGGCACATTTTGGTCGGGTTGTACGAAAATCGCCCAAAAAGTCCAGATGAAATCGAGGACCGCGAGATCCTTGTAGCATTCTTCTCCTAAATTTATGATTGTGTCTCGGGTTCCGTGTCGGATTTCAAACCCTAGCCATCGTCTAGCCCGAAAATACCGATTTCAGCCCATTTTTTTAAGTTGGTACGATAATCGCTCGAAATGTCCAGATGAAATCGACGACTACAAGATCCTTGTAGCATTCTTCTCCTTAATTTATGAGTAAGTCTCGGGTTCCGTGTCGGATTTTAAACCCTAGCCATCGTCTGGCTCGAAAATACCGATTTCGGACCATTTTTGTCGGGTTGTACGAAAATCGCCCGAAAAGTCCAGATGAAATCGACGACCGCAAAATACTTGTAGCATTCTTCTCCTAAATTTATGACTGTGTCTCGGGTTCCGTGTCGGATTTCAAACCCATGCCATCGTATGGCCCGAAAATACCGATTTAGGCCCATTTTTGTCGGGTCGTACGAAAATCGGCCGAAAAGTCCATATGAAATCGACGACCGCGAGATCCTTGTAGCATTCTTCTCCTAAATTTATGACTGTGTCTCGTGTTCCGTGTCGGATTTAAAACCCTAGCCATCTTCTGGCCCAAAAATACCGATTTTGGCCCATTTTTGTCTGGTGGTACGAAAATCGCCCGAAAAGACCAGATGAAATCGACGACCGCGAGATCCTTGTAGCATTCTTCTCCTAAATTTATGACTGTGTCTCGGGTTCTGTGTCAGATTTCAAACCCTAGCCATCGTATGGCCCGAAAATACCGATTTAGGCCCATTTTTGTCGGGTCGTATGAAAATCAGCCGAAAAGTTTAGATGAAATTGACGACCGTGAGATCCTTGTAGCATTCTTTTCCTAAATTAATGAAGGTGTCTCGGGTTTCGTGTCGGATTTCAAACACTTGCTAGTGTTTGGCCCGAAAATACCGATTTCGGCCTATTTTTGTCGGGTGGTACGAAAATTGCCCGAAAAGTCCAGATGAAATCGACGACCGTGATATCCTTGTAGCATTCTTCTCCTAAATTTATGACTGTGTCTCGGGTTCCGTGTCGGATTTGAAACCTTCGCCATCGTCTGGCCCGAAAATACTGATTTCGGCCCATTTTTGTCGGGTGGTACGAAAATCGCCCGAAGAGTCCAAATAAAATCGACGACCGCGAGATCCTTGTAGCTTTCTTCTCCTAAATTTATGAGTGTGTCTCAGGTTCCATTTCGGATTTCAAACCCTAGCCATCGTCTGGCCCGAAAATACCGATTTCAGCCCATTTTTGTCATGTGGTACGAAAATTGCCCGAAAATACCAGATGAAATCAACGACCGCGAGATCCTTGTAGCATTCTTCTCCTAAATTTATGAGTGTATCTCGAGTTCCGTGTCGGATTTCAAACTGTAGCCATCGTCTGGCCCGAAAATACCGATTTCGGCCCATTTTTGTCGGGTAGTAGGAAAATCGCCCGAAAAGTCCAGATGAAATCGACGACCGCGAGATCCTTGTAGCATTCTTCTCCTAAATTTATGACTGTGTCTCGGGTTCTGTGTCAAATTTCAGACCCTAGCCATCGTATGGCCCAAAAATACCGATTTAGGCCCATTTTTGTCGGGTCGTACGAAAATCAGCCGAAAAGTCTAGATGAAATCGACGACCGTGAGATCCTTGTAGCATTCTTTTCCTAAATTTATGAATGTGTCTCGGGTTCCGTGTCGGATTTCAAACACTAGCCAGTGTCTGGCCCGAAAATACCGATTTCGGCCTATTTTTGTCGGGTGGTATGAAAATTGCTCAAAAAGTCCAGATGAAATCGACGACCGCGATATCCTTGTAGCATTCTTCTCCTAAATTTATGACTGTGTCTCGGGTTCCGTGTCGAATTTGAAACCTTCGCCATCGTCTGGCCCGAAAATACGGATTTCGGCCCATTTTTGTCAGGTGGTACGAAAATTGCCCGAAAAGTCCAGATGAAATCGACGACCGCGAGATCCTTGTAGCTTTCTTCTCCTAAATTTATGACTGTGTCTCGGGTTCCATGTTGGATTTCAAACCCTAGCCATCGTCTTGCCCGAAAATACCGATTTCGGCACATTTTGGTCGGGTTGTACGAAAATCGCCCAAAAAGTCCAGATGAAATCGAGGACCGCGAGATCCTTGTAGCATTCTTCTCCTAAATTTATGATTGTGTCTCGGGTTCCGTGTCGGATTTCAAACCCTAGCCATCGTCTAGCCCGAAAATACCGATTTCAGCCCATTTTTTTAAGTTGGTACGATAATCGCTCGAAAAGTCCAGATGAAATCGACGACTACAAGATCCTTGTAGCATTCTTCTCCTTAATTTATGAGTAAGTCTCGGGTTCCGTGTCGGATTTTAAACCCTAGCCATCGTATGGCTCGAAAATACCGATTTCGGACCATTTTTGTCGGGTTGTACGAAAATCGCCCGAAAAGTCCAGATGAAATCGACGACCGCAAAATACTTGTAGCATTCTTCTCCTAAATTTATGACTGTGTCTCGGGTTCCGTGTCGGATTTCAAACCCATGCCATCGTATGGCCCGAAAATACCGATTTCGGCCCATTTTTGTCGGGTCGTACGAAAATCGGCCGAAAAGTCCATATGAAATTGACGACCGCGAGATCCTTGTAGCATTCTTCTCTTAAATTTATGACTGTGTCTCGTGTTCCGTGTCGGATTTAAAACCCTAGCCATCTTCTGGCCCAAAAATACCGATTTTAGCCCATTTTTGTCTGGTGGTACGAAAATCGCCCGAAAAGACCAGATGAAATCGACGACCGCGAGATACTTGTAGCATTCTTCTCCTAAATTTATGACTGTGTCTCGGGTTCTGTGTCAGATTTCAAACCCTAGCCATCGTATGGCCCGAAAATACCGATTTAGGCCCATTTTTGTCGGGTCGTACGAAAATCAGCCGAAAAGTTTAGATGAAATTGACGACCGTGAGATCCTTGTAGCATTCTTTTCCTAAATTAATGAAGGTGTCTCGGGTTTCGTGTTGGATTTCAAACACTAGCTAGTGTTTGGCCCGAAAATACAGATTTCGGCCTATTTTTGTCGGGTGGTACGAAAATTGCCCGAAAAGTCCAGATGAAATCGACGACCGTGATATCCTTGTAGCATTCTTCTCCTAAATTTATGACTATGTCTCGGGTTCCGTGTCGGATTTGAAACCTTCGGCTTGTCTGGCCCGAAAATACTGATTTCGGCCCATTTTTGTCGGGTGGTACGAAAATCGCCCAAAGAGTCCAAATAAAATCGACGACCGCGAGATCCTTGTAGCTTTCTTCTCCTAAATTTATGAGTGTGTCTCAGGTTCCATTTCGGATTTCAAACCCTAGCCATCGTCTGGCCCGAAAATACCGATTTCAGCCCATTTTTGTCATGTGGTACGCAAATTGCCCGAAAATACTAGATGAAATCAACGACCGCGAGATCCTTGTAGCATTCTTCTCCTAAATTTATGAGTGTATCTCGAGTTCCGTGTCGGATTTCAAACTGTAGCCATCGTCTGGCCCGAAAATACCGATTTCGGCCCATTTTTGTCGGGTGGTAGGAAAATCGCCCGAAAAGTCCAGATGAAATCGAGGACCGCGAGATCCTTGTAGCATTCTTCTCCTAAATTTATGATTGTGTCTCGGGTTCCATGTCGGATTTCAAACCCTAGCCATCGTCTAGCCCGAAAATACCGATTTCAGCCCATTTTTTTAAGTTGGTACGATAATCGCTCGAAAAGTCCAGATGAAATCGACGACTACAAGATCCTTGTAGCATTCTTCTCCTTAATTTATGAGTAAGTCTCGGGTTCCGTGTCGGATTTTAAACCCTAGCCATCGTCTGGCTCGAAAATACCGATTTCGGACCATTTTTGTCAGGTTGTACGAAAATCGCCCGAAAAGTCCAGATGAAATCGACGACCGCAAAATACTTGTAGCATTCTTCTCCTAAATTTATGACTGTGTCTCGGGTTCCGTGTCGGATTTCAAACCCATGCCATCGTATGGCCCGAAAATACCGATTTCGGCCCATTTTTGTCGGGTCGTACGAAAATCGGCCGAAAAGTCTAGATGAAATCTACAACCGCGAGATCCTTGTAGCATTCTTCTCATTAATTTATGACTGTGTCTCGTGTTCCGTGTCGGATTTAAAACCCTAGCCATCTTCTGGCCCAAAAATACCGATTTTGGCCCATTTTTGTCTGGTGGTACGAAAATCGCCCGAAAAGACCAGATGAAATCGACGACCGCGAGATCCTTGTAGCATTCTTCTCCTAAATTTATGACTGTGTCTCGGGTTCTGTGTCAGATTTCAAACCCTAGCCATCGTATGGCCCGAAAATACCGATTTAGGCCCATTTTTGTCGGGTCGTATGAAAATCAGCCGAAAAGTTTAGATGAAATTGACGACCGTGAGATCCTTGTAGCATTCTTTTCCTAAATTAATGAAGGTGTCTCGGGTTTCGTGTCGGATTTCAAACACTTGCTAGTGTTTGGCCCGAAAATACCGATTTCGGCCTATTTTTGTCGGGTGGTACGAAAATTGCCCGAAAAGTCCAGATGAAATCGACGACCGTGATATCCTTGTAGCATTCTTCTCCTAAATTTATGACTGTGTCTCGGGTTCCGTGTCGGATTTGAAACCTTCGCCATCGTCTGGCCCGAAAATACTGATTTCGGCCCATTTTTGTCGGGTGGTACGAAAATCGCCCGAAGAGTCCAAATAAAATCGACGACCGCGAGATCCTTGTAGCTTTCTTCTCCTAAATTTATGAGTGTGTCTCAGGTTCCATTTCGGATTTCAAACCCTAGCCATCGTCTGGCCCGAAATTACCGATTTCAGCCCATTTTTGTCATGTGGTACGAAAATTGCCCGAAAATACTAGATGAAATCAACGACCGCGAGATCCTTGTAGCATTCTTCTCCTAAATTTATGAGTGTATCTCGAGTTCCGTGTCGGATTTCAAACTGTAGCCATCGTCTGGCCCGAAAATACCGATTTCGGCCCATTTTTGTCGGGTGGTAGGAAAATCGCCCGAAAAGTCCAGATGAAATCGACGACCGCGAGATCCTTGTAGCATTCTTCTCCTAAATTTATGACTGTGTCTCGGGTTCCATGTCGGATTTCAAACCCTAGCCATCGTCTTGACCGAACATACCGATTTCGGCCCATTTTTGTCGGGTTGTACGAAAATCGCCCAAAAGTCCAGATGAAATCGAGGACCGCGAGATCCTTGTAGCATTCTTCTCCTAAATTTATGATTGTGTCTCGGGTTATGTGTCGGATTTCAAACCCTAGCCATCGTCTAGCCCGAAAATACCGATTTCGGCCCATTTTTTTTGGGTGGTACGAAAATTGCCCGAAAAGTCCAGATGAAATCGACGACCGCGTGATCCTTGTAGCATTCTTCTCCTAAATTTATGACTGTGCCTCGGGTTCCTTGTCGGATTTCAAACCCTAGCCATCGTATAGCCCGAAAATACCGATTTCTGCCCATTTTTGTCGGGTCGTACGAAAATTGGCCAAAAAGTCTAGATGAAAACGACCACCGCGAGATCCTTGTAGCATTCTTTTCCTAAATTTATGAAGGTGTCTCGGGTTTCGTGTCGAATTTGAAACCTTCGCCATCGTCTGGCCCGAAAATACTGATTTCGGCCCATTTTTGTCGGGTGGTACGAAAATCGCCCGAAGAGTCCAAATAAAATCGACGACTGCGAGATCCTTGTAGCTTTCTTCTCCTAAATTTATGAGTGTGTCTCGGGTTCCATTTCGGATTTCAAACCCTAGCCATCGTCTGGCCCGAAAATACCGATTTCAGCCCATTTTTGTCATGTGGTACGAAAATTGCCCGGAATACCAGATGAAATCAACGACCGCGAGATCCTTGTAGCATTCTTCTCCTAAATTTATGAGTGTATCTCGAGTTCCGTGTCGGATTTCAAACTGTAGCCATCGTCTGGCCCGAAAATACCGATTTCGGCCCATTTTTGTCGGGTGGTAGGAAAATCGCCCGAAAAGTCCAGATGAAATCGACGACCGCGAGATCCTTGTAGCATTCTTCTCCTAAATTTATGACTGTGTCTCGAGTTCCATGTCGGATTTCAAACCCTAGCCATCGTCTTGCCCGAACATACCGATTTCGGCCCATTTTTGTCGGGTTGTACGAAAATCGCCCAAAAGTCCAGATGAAATCGAGGACCGCGAGATCCTTGTAGCATTCTTCTCCTAAATTTATGACTGTGTCTCGGGTTATGTGTCGGATTTCAAACCCTAGCCATCGTCTAGCCCGAAAATACCGATTTCGGCCCATTTTTTTTGGGTGGTACGAAAATCGCCCGAAAAGTCCAGATGAAATCGACGACCGCGTGATCCTTGTAGCATTCTTCTCCTAAATTTATGACTGTGCCTCCGGTTCCTTGTCGGATTTCAAACCCTAGCCATCGTATAGCCCGAAAATACCGATTTCTGCCCATTTTTGTCGGGTCGTACGAAAATTGGCCAAAAAGTCTAGATGAAAACGACCACCGCGAGATCCTTGTAGCATTCTATTCCTAAATTTATGACTGTGTCTCGGGTTCCGTGTCGTATTTCAAACCCTAGCCAGTTTCTGGCAAGAAAATACTGATTTCGGCCCATTTTTGTCGGGTGGTATGAAAATCGCCCGTAAAGTCCAGATAAAATCGACGACCGCGAGATCCTTGTAGCATTCTTCTCCTAAATTTATGACTGTGTCTCGGGTTCCGTGTCGGATTTCAAACCCTAGCCATCGTCTGGCACGAAAATACTGATTTCGGCCTATTTTTGTCGGGTGGTACGAAAATCTCCCGAAAAGTCCAAATGAAATCGACGACCGCAAGATCCTTGTAGCATTCTTCTCCTAAATTTATGAGTGTGTCTCGGGTTCCGTGTCGGATTTCAAACCCTAGCCATCGTCTTGCCCGAAAATACCGATTTCGACCTATATTTTTGGGTGGTACGAAAATCGCCCGAAAAGTCCAAATGAAATCGACGATCGCGAGAACCTTGTAGAATTCTTCTCCTAAATTTATGACTGTCTCGTGTTCCGTGTCGGATTTAAAACCCTAGCCATCGTCTGGCCTGAAAATACCGATTTCGGCCCATTTTTTTGAGGTGGTACGAAAATTGTCCGAAAAGACCAGATTAAATCGACGACCGCGAGATCCTTGTAGCATTCTTCTCCTAAATTTATGATTGTGTCTCGGGTTCCATGTCGGATTTCAAACCCTAGCCATCGTATGGCCCGAAAATACGGATTTCTGCCCATTTTTGCCGGGTCGTACGAAAATTTGCCAAAAAGTCTAGATGAAAACGACGACCGCGAGATCCTTGTAGCATTCTTTTCCTAAATTTATGACTGTATCTCGGGTTCCTTGTAAGATTTCAAACCCTAGCCATCGTCTGGCCCGAAATTACCGATTTCGACCCATTTTTGTTAGGTGGTACGAAAATCACCCGAAAAGTCCAGATGAAATCGACGACCGCGAGATCCTTGTAGCATTCTTCTCCTAAATTTATGACTATGTCTCGTGTTCCGTGTCGGATTTAAAACCCAAGCCATCGTCTGGCCCGAAAATACCGATTTCGGCCCATTTTTTTCAGGTGGTACGAAAATCGCCCAAAAAGACCAGATGAAATCGACGACCACGAGATCCTTGTAGCATTCTTCTCCTAAATTTATGACTGTGTCTCGTGTTCCGTGTCGGATTTAAAACCCTAGCCATCGTCTGGCCCGAAAATACCGATTTCGGCCCATTTTTGTCAGGTGGTACGAAAATCGCTCGAAAAGACCAGATGAAATCGACGACCGTGAGATCCTTGTAGCATTCTTCTCCTAAATTTATGACCGTGTCTCGGGTTCTGTGTCAAATTTCAAACCCTAGCCATCGTATGGCCCAAAAATACCGATTTCGGCCCATTTTTGTCGGGTCGTACGAAAATCAGCCGAAAAGTCCAGATGAAATCGACGACCGCGATATCCTTGCAGAATTCTTCTCCTAAATTTATGACTGTGTCTCGGGTTCCGTTTCGGATTTCAAACCCTAGCCATCGTCTGGCCCGAAAATACCGATTCGGCCTATTTTTGTCATGTGGTACGAAAATCGCCCGAAAAGACCAGATGAAATCAACGACCGCGAGATCCTTGTAGCATTCTTCTCCTAAATTTATGAGTGTATCTCGGGTTCCGTGTCGGATTTCAAACCGTAGCCATCGTCAAGCCCGAAAATACCGATTTCGGCCCATTTTTGTCGGGTGGTAGGAAAATCGCTCGAAAAGTCCAGATGAAATCGACGACCGCGAGATCCTTGTAGCATTCTTCTCCTAAATTTACTACTGTGTCTCGGGTTCCATGTCGGATTTCAAACCCTAGCCATCGTCTTGCCCGAAAATACCGATTTCGGCCCATTTTTGTCGGGTTGTACGAAAATCGCCCAAAAAGTCCAGATGAAATCGAGGACCGTGAGATCCTTGTAGCATTCTTCTCCTAAATTTATGACTGTGTCTCGGGTTCCGTGTCGGATTTCAAACCCTAGCCATCGTCTAGCCCGAAAATACCGATTTCGGCCCATTTTTTTTGGGTGGTAAGAAAATCGCCCGAAAAGTCCAGATGAAATCGACGACCGCGAGATCCTTGTAGTATTCTTCTCCTAAATTTATTACTGTGTCTCGGGTTCCTTGTCGGATTTCAAACCCTAGCCATCTTATGGCCCGAAAATACCGATTTCTGCCTATTTTTTTCGGGTCGTACGAAAATTGGCCAAAAAGTCCAGATGAAAACGACGACCGCGAGATCCTTGTAGCATTCTTTTCCTAATTTTATGACTATGTCTCGGGTTCCGTGTCGGATTTAAAACCCTAGCCATCGTCTGGCTCGAAAATACCGATTTCGGCCCATTTTTTTCAGGTGGTACGAAAATCGCCCAAAAAGACCAGATGAAATCGACGACCGCGAGATCCTTGTAGCATTCTTCTCCTAAATTTATGACTGTGTCTCGAGTTCTGTGTCAGATTTCAAACCCTAGCCATCGTATGGCCCGAAAATACCGATTTAGGCCCATTTTTATCGTGTCGTACGAAAATCAGCCAAAAAGTCTAGATGAAATCGACGACCGTGAGATCCTTGTAGCATTCTTTTCCTAAATTTATGAATGTGTCTCGGGTTGCGTGTCGGATTTCAAACACTAGCCAGTGTCTGGCCCGAAAATAACGATTTCAAGATATTTTTGTCGGATGGTACGAAAATTGCCCGAAAAGTCCAGATGAAATCGACGACCGCGATAACCTTGTAGAATTCTTCTGCTAAATTTATGACTGTGTCTCGGGTTCCGTGTCGGATTTGAAACCTTCGCCATCGTTTGGCCCGAAAATACTGATTTCGGCCCATTTTTGTCGGGTGGTACGAAAATCGCCCGAAGAGTCCAGATGAAATCGACGACCGCGAGATCCTTGTAGCTTTCTTCTCCTAAATTTATGAGTGTGTCTCGGGTTCCATTTCGGATTTCAAACCCTAGCCATCGTCTAGCCCGAAAATACCGATTTCGGCCCATTTTTGTCGGGTTGTACGAAAATCGCCCAAAAAGTCCAGATGAAATCGAGGACCGTGAGATCCTTGTAGCATTCTTCTCCTAAATTTATGACTGTGTCTCGGGTTCCGTGTCGGATTTCAAACCCTAGCCATCGTCTAGCCCGAAAATACCGATTTCGGCCCATTTTTTTTGGGTGGTAAGAAAATCGCCCGAAAAGTCCAGATGAAATCGACGACCGCGAGATCCTTGTAGTATTCTTCTCCTAAATTTATGACTGTGTCTCGGGTTCCTTGTCGGATTTCAAACCCTAGCCATCTTATGGCCCGAAAATACCGATTTCTGCCTATTTTTTTCGGGTCGTACGAAAATTGGCCAAAAAGTCCAGATGAAAACGACGACCGCGAGATCCTTGTAGCATTCTTTTCCTAAATTTATGACTATGTCTCGGGTTCCGTGTCGTATTTCAAACCCTAGCCAGTGTCTGGCCAGAAAATACCGATTTCGGCCCATTTTTGTCGGGTGGTATGAAAATCGCCCGAAAAGTCCAGATGAAATCGACGACCGCGAGATCCTTGTAGCATTCTTCTGCTAAATTTATGACTATGTCTCGTGTTCCGTGTCGGATTTAAAACCCTAGCCATCGTCTGGCTCGAAAATACCGATTTCGGCCCATTTTTTTCAGGTGGTACGAAAATCGCCCGAAAAGACCAGATGAAATCGACGACCGCGAGATCCTTGTAGCATTCTTCTCCTAAATTTATGACTGTGTCTCGAGTTCTGTGTCAGATTTCAAACCCTAGCCATCGTATGGCCCGAAAATACCGATTTAGGCCCATTTTTGTCGTGTCGTACGAAAATCAGCCGAAAAGTCTAGATGAAATCGACGACCGTAAGATCCTTGTAGCATTCTTTTCTTAAATTTATGAATGTGTCTCGGGTTCCGTGTCGGATTTCAAACACTAGCCAGTGTCTGGCCCGAAAATAACGATTTCAAGATATTTTTGTCGGATGGTACGAAAATTGCCCGAAAAGTCCAGATGAAATCGACGACCGCGATAACCTTGTAGAATTCTTCTCCTAAATTTATGACTGTGTCTCGGGTTCCGTGTCGGATTTGAAACCTTCGCCATCGTTTGGCCCGAAAATACTGATTTCGGCCCATTTTTGTCGGGTGGTACGAAAATCGCCCGAAGAGTCCAGATGAAATCGACGACCGCGAGATCCTTGTAGCTTTCTTCTCCTAAATTTATGAGTGTGTCTCGGGTTCCATTTCGGATTTCAAACCCTAGCCATCGTCTGGCCCGAAAATACCGATTTCGGCCCATTTTTGTCGGGTTGTACGAAAATCGCCCAAAAAGTCCAGATGAAATCGAGGACCGTGAGATCCTTGTAGCATTCTACTCCTAAATTTATGACTGTGTCTCGGGTTCCGTGTCGGATTTCAAACCCTAGCCATCGTCTAGCCCGAAAATACCGATTTCGGCCCATTTTTTTTGGGTGGTAAGAAAATCGCCCGAAAAGTCCAGATGAAATCGACGACCGCGAGATCCTTGTAGTATTCTTCTCCTAAATTTATGACTGTGTCTCGGGTTCCTTGTCGGATTTCAAACCCTAGCCATCTTATGGCCCGAAAATACCGATTTCTGCCTATTTTTTTCGAGTCGTACGAAAATTGGCCAAAAAGTCCAGATGAAAACGACGACCGCGAGATCCTTGTAGCATTCTTTTCCTAAATTTATGACTTTGTCTCGGGTTCCGTGTCGTATTTCAAACCCTAGCCAGTGTCTGGCCAGAAAATACCGATTTCGGCCCATTTTTGTCGGGTGGTATGAAAATCGCCCGAAAAGTCCAGATGAAATCGACGACCGCGATATCCTTGTAGCATTCTTCTCCTAAATTTATGACTGTGTCTCGGGTTCCGTGTCGGATTTGAAACCTTCGCCATCGTTTGGCCCGAAAATACTGATTTCGGCCCATTTTTGTCGGGTGGTACGAAAATCGCCCGAAGAGTCCAGATGAAATCGACGACCGCGAGATCCTTGTAGCTTTCTTCTCCTAAATTTATGAGTGTGTCTCGGGTTCCATTTCGGATTTCAAACCCTAGCCATCGTCTAGCCCGAAAATACCGATTTCGGCCCATTTTTGTCGGGTTGTACGAAAATCGCCCAAAAAGTCCAGATGAAATCGAGGACCGTGAGATC
Source organism: Cicer chorassanicum (assembly GCA_037974735.1). Lineage (NCBI taxonomy): Eukaryota > Viridiplantae > Streptophyta > Magnoliopsida > Fabales > Fabaceae > Cicer > Cicer chorassanicum. Next base: position 684,041 of record JBBPBP010009777.1, read on the forward strand.
CTTGTAGCATTCTTCTCCTAAATTTATGACTGTGTCTCGGGTTCCGTGTCGGATTTCAAACCCTAGCCATCGTCTAGCCCGAAAATACCGATTTCGGCCCATTTTTTTTGGGTGGTAAGAAAATCGCCCGAAAAGTCCAGATGAAATCGACGACCGCGAGATCCTTGTAGTATTCTTCTCCTAAATTTATGACTGTGTCTCGGGTTCCTTGTCGGATTTCAAACCCTAGCCATCTTATGGCCCGA
>JBBPBP010009777.1:684295-720326 GCA_037974735.1 Cicer chorassanicum
GTCGTACGAAAATTGGCCAAAAAGTCCAGATGAAAACGACGACCGCGAGATCCTTGTAGCATTCTTTTCCTAAATTTATGACTTTGTCTCGGGTTCCGTGTCGTATTTCAAACCCTAGCCAGTGTCTGGCCAGAAAATACCGATTTCGGCCCATTTTTGTCGGGTGGTATGAAAATCGCCCGAAAAGTCCAGATGAAATCGACGACCGCGATATCCTTGTAGCATTCTTCTCCTAAATTTATGACTGTGTCTCGGGTTCCGTGTCGGATTTGAAACCTTCGCCATCGTTTGGCCCGAAAATACTGATTTCGGCCCATTTTTGTCGGGTGGTACGAAAATCGCCCGAAGAGTCCAGATGAAATCGACGACCGCGAGATCCTTGTAGCTTTCTTCTCCTAAATTTATGAGTGTGTCTCGGGTTCCATTTCGGATTTCAAACCCTAGCCATCGTCTGGCCCGAAAATACCGATTTCGGCCCATTTTTGTCGGGTTGTACGAAAATCGCCCAAAAAGTCCAGATGAAATCGAGGACCGTGAGATCCTTGTAGCATTCTACTCCTAAATTTATGACTGTGTCTCGGGTTCCGTGTCGGATTTCAAACCCTAGCCATCGTCTAGCCCGAAAATACCGATTTCGGCCCATTTTTTTTGGGTGGTAAGAAAATCGCCCGAAAAGTCCAGATGAAATCGACGACCGCGAGATCCTTGTAGTATTCTTCTCCTAAATTTATGACTGTGTCTCGGGTTCCTTGTCGGATTTCAAACCCTAGCCATCTTATGGCCCGAAAATACCGATTTCTGCCTATTTTTTTCGGGTCGTACGAAAATTGGCCAAAAAGTCCAGATGAAAACGACGACCGCGAGATCCTTGTAGCATTCTTTTCCTAAATTTATGACTTTGTCTCGGGTTCCGTGTCGTATTTCAAACCCTAGCCAGTGTCTGGCCAGAAAATACCGATTTCGGCCCATTTTTGTCGGGTGGTATGAAAATCGCCCGAAAAGTCCAGATGAAATCGACGACCGCGATATCCTTGTAGCATTCTTCTCCTAAATTTATGACTGTGTCTCGGGTTCCGTGTCGGATTTGAAACCTTCGCCATCGTTTGGCCCGAAAATACTGATTTCGGCCCATTTTTGTCGGGTGGTACGAAAATCGCCCGAAGAGTCCAGATGAAATCGACGACCGCGAGATCCTTGTAGCTTTCTTCTCCTAAATTTATGAGTGTGTCTCGGGTTCCATTTCGGATTTCAAACCCTAGCCATCGTCTAGCCCGAAAATACCGATTTCGGCCCATTTTTGTCGGGTTGTACGAAAATCGCCCAAAAAGTCCAGATGAAATCGAGGACCGTGAGATCCTTGTAGCATTCTTCTCCTAAATTTATGACTGTGTCTCGGGTTCCGTGTCGGATTTCAAACCCTAGCCATCGTCTAGCCCGAAAATACCGATTTCGGCCCATTTTTTTTGGGTGGTAAGAAAATCGCCCGAAAAGTCCAGATGAAATCGACGACCGCGAGATCCTTGTAGTATTCTTCTCCTAAATTTATGACTGTGTCTCGGGTTCCTTGTCGGATTTCAAACCCTAGCCATCTTATGGCCCGAAAATACCGATTTCTGCCTATTTTTTTCGGGTCGTACGAAAATTGGCCAAAAAGTCCAGATGAAAACGACGACCGCGAGATCCTTGTAGCATTCTTTTCCTAAATTTATGACTTTGTCTCGGGTTCCGTGTCGTATTTCAAACCCTAGCCAGTGTCTGGCCAGAAAATACCGATTTCGGCCCATTTTTGTCGGGTGGTATGAAAATCGCCCGAAAAGTCCAGATGAAATCGACGACCGCGAGATCCTTGTAGCATTCTTCTGCTAAATTTATGACTATGTCTCGTGTTCCGTATCGGATTTAAAACCCTAGCCATCGTCTGGCACGAAAATACCGATTTCGGCCCATTTTTTTCAGGTGGTACGAAAATCGCCCGAAAAGACCAGATGAAATCGACGACCGCGAGATCCTTGTAGCATTCTTCTCCTAAATTTATGACTGTGTCTCGAGTTCTGTGTCAGATTTCAAACCCTAGCCATCGTATGGCCCGAAAATACCGATTAAGGCCCATTTTTGTCGTGTCGTACGAAAATCAGCCGAAAAGTCTAGATGAAATCGACGACCGTGAGATCCTTGTAGCATTCTTTTCCTAAATTTATGAATGTGTCTCGGGTTCCGTGTCGGATTTCAAACACTAGCCAGTGTCTGGCCCGAAAATAACGATTTCAAGATATTTTTGTCGGATGGTACGAAAATTTCCCGAAAAGTCCAGATGAAATCGACGACCGCGATAACCTTGTAGAATTCTTCTCCTAAATTTATGACTGTGCCTCGGGTTCCGTGTCGGATTTGAAACCTTCGCCATCGTTTGGCCCGAAAATACTGATTTCGGCCCATTTTTGTCGGGTGGTACGAAAATCGCCCGAAGAGTCCAGATGAAATCGACGACCGCGAGATCCTTGTAGCTTTCTTCTGCTAAATTTATGACTATGTCTCGTGTTCCGTGTCGGATTTAAAACCCTAGCCATCGTCTGGCTCGAAAATACCGATTTCGGCCCATTTTTTTCAGGTGGTACGAAAATCGCCCGAAAAGACCAGATGAAATCGACGACCGCGAGATCCTTGTAGCATTCTTCTCCTAAATTTATGACTGTGTCTCGAGTTCTGTGTCAGATTTCAAACCCTAGCCATCGTCAAGCCCGAAAATACCGATTTCGGCCCATTTTTGTCGGGTGGTAGGAAAATCGCTCGAAAAGTCCAGATGAAATCGACGACCGCGAGATCCTTGTAGCATTCTTCTCCTAAATTTATGACTGTGTCTCGGGTTCGTGTCGGATTTCAAACCCTAGCCATAGTCTAGCCCGAAAATACCGATTTCGGCCCATTTATTTTGGGTGGTACGAAAATCGCCCGAAAAGTCCAGATGAAATCGACGACCGCGTGATCCTTGTAGCATTCTTCTCCTAAATTTATGACTGTGTCTCGGGTTCCTTGTCGGATTTCAAACCCTAGCCATCGTATGGCCCGAAAATACCGATTGCTGCCCATTTTTGTCGGGTCGTACGAAAATTGGCCAAAAAGTCTAGATGAAAACGACGACCGCGAGATCCTTGTAGCATTCTTTTCCTAAATTTATGACTGTGTCTCGGGTTCCGTGTCGTATTGCAAACCCTAGCCAGTGTCTGGCTAGAAAATACTGATTTCGGCCCATTTTTGTCGGGTGGTATGAAAATCGCCCGTAAAGTCCAGATGAAATCGACGACCGCGAGATCCTTGTAGCATTCTTCTCCTAAATTTATGACTATGTCTCGGGTTCCGTGTCGGATTTCAAACCCTAGCCATCGTCTGGCACGAAAATACTGATTTCGGCCTATTTTTGTCGGGTGGTACGAAAATCGCCCGAAAAGTCCAAATGAAATCGACGACCGCAAGATCCTTGTAGCATTCTTCTCCTAAATTTATGAGTGTGTCTCGGGTTCCGTGTCGGATTTCAAACCCTAGCCATCGTCTAGCCCGAAAATACCGATTTCGACCTATATTTTTGGGTGGTACGAAAATCGCCCGAAAAGTCCAAATGAAATCGACGACCGCGAGAACCTTGTAGAATTCTTCTCCTAAATTTATGACTGTGTCTCGGGTTCCTTGTCGGATTTCAAACCCTAGCCATCGTCTGGCCCAAAAATACCGATTTCGGTCCATTTTTGTGAGGTGGTACGAAAATCGTCCAAAAAGACCAGATGAAATCGACGACCGCGAGATCCTTGTAGCATTCTTCTCCTAAATTTATGATTGTGTCTCAGGTTCCATGTCGGATTTCAAACCCTAGCCATCTTATGGCCCGAAAATACCGATTTCTGCCCATTTTTGTCGGGTCGTACGAAAATTTGCCAAAAAGTCTAGATGAAAACGACGACTGCGAGATCCTTGTAGCATTCTTTTCCTAAATTTATGACTGTATCTCGGGTTCCGTGTCGGATTTCAAACACTAGCCATAATCTGGCCCGAAAATAACGATTTCGGCCCATTTTTGTCGGGTGGTACGAAAATCGCCCGAAAAGTCCAGATGAAATCTACGACCGCAAGGTCCTTGTAGCATTCTTCTCCTAAATTTATAACTATGTCTCGGGTTCCTTGTCAGATTTCAAACCCTAGCCACCGTCTGGCCCGAAATTACCGATTTCGACCCATTTTTGTCAGGTGGTACGAAAATCACCCGAAAAGTCCAGATGAAATCGACGACCGCGAGATCCTTGTAGCATTCTTCCCCTAAATTTATGACTATGTCTCGTGTTCCGTGTCGGATTTAAAACCCTAGCCATCGTCTAGCCCGAAAATACCGATTTCGGCCCATTTTTGTCATGTGGTACGAAAATCGCCCGAAAAGACCAGATGAAATCAACGACCGCGAGATCCTTGTAGCATTCTTCACCTAAATTTATGAGTGTATCTCGGGTTCCGTGTCGGATTTCAAACCCTAGCCATCGTCAAGCCCGAAAATACCGATTTCGGCCCATTTTTATCGAGTGGTAGGAAAATCGCTCGAAAATTCCAGATGAAATCGACGACTGCGAGATCCTTGTAGCATTCTTCTCCTAAATTTATGACTGTGTCTCGGGTTCCGTGTCGGATTTCAAACCCTAGCCATCGTCTAGCCCGAAAATACCGATTTCGGCCCATTTATTTTGGGTGGTACGAAAATCGCCCGAAAAGTCCAGATGAAATCGACGACCGCGTGATCCTTGTAGCATTCTTCTCCTAAATTTATGACTGTGTCTCGGGTTCCTTGTCGGATTTCAAACCCTAGCCATCGTATGGCCCGAAAATACCGATTGCTGCCCATTTTTGTCGGGTCGTACGAAAATTGGCCAAAAAGTCTAGATGAAAACGACGACCGCGAGATCCTTGTAGCATTCTTTTCCTAAATTTATGACTGTGTCTCGGGTTCCGTGTCGTATTGCAAACCCTAGCCAGTGTCTGGCTAGAAAATACTGATTTCGGCCCATTTTTGTCGGGTGGTATGAAAATCGCCCGTAAAGTCCAGATGAAATCGACGACCGCGAGATCCTTGTAGCATTCTTCTCCTAAATTTATGACTATGTCTCGGGTTCCGTGTCGGATTTCAAACCCTAGCCATCGTCTGGCACGAAAATACTGATTTCGGCCTATTTTTGTCGGGTGGTACGAAAATCGCCCGAAAAGTCCAAATGAAATCGACGACCGCAAGATCCTTGTAGCATTCTTCTCCTAAATTTATGAGTGTGTCTCGGGTTCCGTGTCGGATTTCAAACCCTAGCCATCGTCTAGCCCGAAAATACCGATTTCGACCTATATTTTTGGGTGGTACGAAAATCGCCCGAAAAGTCCAAATGAAATCGACGACCGCGAGAACCTTGTAGAATTCTTCTCCTAAATTTATGACTGTGTCTCGGGTTCCTTGTCGGATTTCAAACCCTAGCCATCGTCTGGCCCAAAAATACCGATTTCGGTCCATTTTTGTGAGGTGGTACGAAAATCGTCCAAAAAGACCAGATGAAATCGACGACCGCGAGATCCTTGTAGCATTCTTCTCCTAAATTTATGACTGTGTCTCGGGTTCCGTGTCGGATTTCAAACCCTAGCCATCGTCTGGCACGAAAATACTGATTTTGGCCTATTTTTGTCGGGTGGTACGAAAATCGTCCGAAAAGTCCAAATGAAATCGACGACCGCAAGATCCTTGTAGCATTCTTCTCCTAAATTTATGAGTGTGTCTCGGGTTCCGTGTCGGATTTCAAACCCTAGCCATCGTCTAGCCCGAAAATACCGATTTCGACCTATATTTTTGGGTGGTACGAAAATCGCCCGAAAAGTCCAAATGAAATCGACGACCGCGAGATCCTTGTAGCATTCTTCTCCTAAATTTATGATTGTGTCTCGGGTTCCCTGTCGGATTTCAAACCCTAGCCATCTTATGGCCCGAAAATACCGATTTCTGCCCATTTTTGTCGGGTCGTACGAAAATTTGCCAAAAAGTCTAGATGAAAACGACGACCGCGAGATCCTTGTAGCATTCTTTTCCTAAATTTATGACTGTATCTCGGGTTCCGTGTCGGATTTCAAACACTAGCCATAATCTGGCCCGAAAATAACGATTTCGGCCCATTTTTGTCGGGTGGTACGAAAATCGCCCGAAAAGTCCAGATGAAATCTACGACCGCAAGGTCCTTGTAGCATTCTTCTCCTAAATTTATAACTATGTCTCGGGTTCCTTGTCAGATTTCAAACCCTAGCCACCGTCTGGCCCGAAATTACCGATTTCGACCCATTTTTGTCAGGTGGTACGAAAATCACCCGAAAAGTCCAGATGAAATCGACGACCGCGAGATCCTTGTAGCATTCTTCCCCTAAATTTATGACTATGTCTCGTGTTCCGTGTCGGATTTAAAACCCTAGCCATCGTCTGGCCCGAAAATACCGATTTCGGCCCATTTTTGTCATGTGGTACGAAAATCGCCCGAAAAGACCAGATGAAATCAACGACCGCGAGATCCTTGTAGCATTCTTCTCCTAAATTTATGAGTGTATCTCGGGTTCCGTGTCGGATTTCAAACCCTAGCCATCGTCAAGCCCGAAAATACCGATTTCGGCCCATTTTTGTCGGGTGGTAGGAAAATCGCTCGAAAAGTCCAGATGAAATCGACGACCGCGAGATCCTTGTAGCATTCTTCTCCTAAATTTATGACTGTGTCTCGGGTTCCGTGTCGGATTTCAAACCCTAGCCATCGTCTAGCCCGAAAATACCGATTTCGGCCCATTTATTTTGGGTGGTACGAAAATCGCCCGAAAACTCCAGATGAAATCGACGACCGCGTGATCCTTGTAGCATTCTTCTCCTAAATTTATGACTGTGTCTCGGGTTCCTTGTCGGATTTCAAACCCTAGCCATCGTATGGCCCGAAAATACCGATTGCTGCCCATTTTTGTCGGGTCGTACGAAAATTGGCCAAAAAGTCTAGATGAAAACGACGACCGCGAGATCCTTGTAGCATTCTTTTCCTAAATTTATGACTGTGTCTCGGGTTCCGTGTCGTATTGCAAACCCTAGCCAGTGTCTGGCTAGAAAATACTGATTTCGGCCCATTTTTGTCAGGTGGTATGAAAATCGCCCGTAAAGTCCAGATGAAATCGACGACCGCGAGATCCTTGTAGCATTCTTCTCCTAAATTTATGACTGTGTCTCGGGTTCCGTGTCGGATTTCAAACCCTAGCCATCGTCTGGCACGAAAATACTGATTTTGGCCTATTTTTGTCGGGTGGTACGAAAATCGCCCGAAAAGTCCAAATGAAATCGACGACCGCAAGATCCTTGTAGCATTCTTCTCCTAAATTTATGAGCGTGTCTCGGGTTCCGTGTCGGATTTCAAACCCTAGCCATCGTCTAGCCCGAAAATACCGATTTCGACCTATATTTTTGGGTGGTACGAAAATCGCCCGAAAAGTCCAAATGAAATCGACGACCACGAGAACCTTGTAGAATTCTTCTCCTAAATTTATGACTGTGTCTCGGGTTCCTTGTCGGATTTCAAACCCTAGCCATCGTCTGGCCCAAAAATACCGATTTCGGTCCATTTTTGTGAGGTGGTACGAAAATCGTCCAAAAAGACCAGATGAAATCGACGACCGCGAGATCCTTGTAGCATTCTTCTCCTAAATTTATGACTGTGTCTCGGGTTCCGTGTCGGATTTCAAACCCTAGCCATCGTCTGGCACGAAAATACTGATTTTGGCCTATTTTTGTCGGGTGGTACGAAAATCGTCCGAAAAGTCCAAATGAAATCGACGACCGCAAGATCCTTGTAGCATTCTTCTCCTAAATTTATGAGTGTGTCTCGGGTTCCGTGTCGGATTTCAAACCCTAGCCATCGTCTAGCCCGAAAATACCGATTTCGACCTATATTTTTGGGTGGTACGAAAATCGCCCGAAAAGTCCAAATGAAATCGACGACCGCGAGATCCTTGTAGCATTCTTCTCCTAAATTTATGATTGTGTCTCGGGTTCCCTGTCGGATTTCAAACCCTAGCCATCTTATGGCCCGAAAATACCGATTTCTGCCCATTTTTGTCGGGTCGTACGAAAATTTGCCAAAAAGTCTAGATGAAAACGACGACCGCGAGATCCTTGTAGCATTCTTTTCCTAAATTTATGACTGTATCTCGGGTTCCGTGTCGGATTTCAAACACTAGCCATAATCTGGCCCGAAAATAACGATTTCGGCCCATTTTTGTCGGGTGGTACGAAAATCGCCCGAAAAGTCCAGATGAAATCTACGACTGCGAGGTCCTTGTAGCATTCTTCTCCTAAATTTATAACTATGTCTCGGGTTCCTTGTCAGATTTCAAACCCTAGCCATCGTCTGGCCCGAAATTACCGATTTCGACCCATTTTTGTTAGGTGGTACGAAAATCACCCGAAAAGTCCAGATGAAATCGACGACCGCAAGATCCTTGTAGCATTCTTGTCCTAAATTTATGAGTGTGTCTCGGGTTCCGTGTCGGATTTCAAACCCTAGCCATCGTCTAGCCCGAAAATACCGATTTCGACCTATATTTTTGGGTGGTACGAAAATCGCCCGAAAATTCCAAATGAAATCGACGACCGCGAGAACCTTGTAGAATTCTTCTCCTAAATTTATGACTGTGTCTTGGGTTCCTTGTCGGATTTCAAACCCTAGCCATCGTCTGGCCCAAAAATACCGATTTCGGCCCATTTTTGTGAGGTGGTACGAAAATCGTGCGAAAAGACCAGATGAAATCAAAGACCGCGAGATCCTTGTAGCATTCTTCTCCTAAATTTATGATTGTGTCTCGGGTTCCATGTCGGATTTCAAACCCTAGCCATCGTATGGCCCGAAAATACCGATTTCTGCCCATTTTTGTCGGGTCGTACGAAAATTTGCCAAAAAGTCTAGATGAAAACGACGACCGCGAGATCCTTGTAGCATTCTTTTCCTAAATTTATGACTGTATCTCGGGTTCCGTGTCGGATTTCAAACACTAGCCATAATCTGGTCCGAAAATAACGATTTCGGCCCATTTTTGTCGGGTGGTACGAAAATCGCCCGAAAAGTCTTGATGAAATCTACGACCGCGAGGTCCTTTTAGCATTCTTCTCCTAAATTTATAACTATGTCTCAGGTTCCTTGTACGATTTCAAACCCTAGCCATCGTCTGGCCCGAAATTACCGATTTCGACCCATTTTTGTCAGGTGGTACAAAAATCACCCGAAAAGTCCAGATGAAATCGACGAGCGCGAGATCCTTGTAGCATTCTTTTCCTATATTTATGACTATGTCTCGTGTTCCGTGTGGGATTTAAAACCATAGCCATCGTCTGGCCCGAAAATACCGATTTCGGCCTATTTTTTTCAGGTGGTACGAAAATCGCCCGAAAAGACCAGATGAAATCGACGACCGCGAGATCCTTGTAGCATTCTTCTCCTAAATTTATGACTGTGTCTCGGGTTCTGTGTCAGATTTCAAACCCTAGCCATCGTATGGCCCGAAAATACCGATTTAGGCCCATTTTTGTCATGTCGTACGAAAATCAGCCGAAAAGTCTAGATGAAATCGACGACCGTGAGATCCTTGTAGCATTCTTTTCCTAAATTTATGAATGTGTCTCGGGTTCCGTGTCGGATTTCAAACACTAGCCAATGTCTAGCCCAAAAATACCGATTTCGGCCTATTTTTGTCGGGTGGTACGAAAATTGCCCGAAAAGTCCAGATGAAATCGACGACCGCGATATCCTTGTAGAATTCTTCTCCTAAATTTATGACTGTGTCTCGAGTTCCGTGTCGGATTTGAAACCTTCGCCATCGTCTGGCCCGAAAATACTGATTTCGGCCTATTTTTGTCGGGTGGTACGAAAATCGCCCGAAGAGTCCAGATGAAATCGACGACCGTGAGATCCTTGTAGCTTTCTTCTCCTAAATTTATGAGTGTGTCTCGGGTTCCATTTCGGATTTCAAACCCTAGCCATCGTCTGGCCCGAAAATACCGATTTCGGCCCATTTTTGTCATGTGGTACGAAAATCGCCCGAAAAGACTAGATGAAATCAATGACCGCGAGATCCTTGTAGCATTCTTCTCCTAAATTTATGAGTGTATCTCGGGTTCCGTGTCGGATTTCAAACCGTAGCCATCGTCAAGCCCGAAAATACCGATTTCGGCCCATTTTTGTCGGGTGGTAGGAAAATCGCTCGAAAAGTCCAGATGAAATCGACGACCGCGAGATCCTTGTAGCATTCTTCTCCTAAATTTACTAATGTGTCTCGGGTTCCATGTCGGATTTCAAACCCTAGCCATCGTCTTGCCCGAAAATACCGATTTCGGCCCATTTTTGTCGGGTTGTACGAAAATCGCCCAAAAAGTCCAGATGAAATCGAGGACCGTGAGGTCCTTGTAGCATTCTTCTCCTAAAATTATGACTGTGTCTCGGGTTCCGTGTCGGATTTCAAACCCTAGCCATCGTCTAGCCCGAAAATACCGATTTCGGCCCATTTTTTTTGGGTGGTAAGAAAATCGCCCGAAAAGTCCAGATGAAATCGACGACCGCGAGATCCATGTAGTATTCTTCTCCTAAATTTATGACTGTGTCTCGGGTTCCTTGTCGGATTTCAAACCCTAGCCATCGTATGGCCCGAAAATACCGATTTCTACTTATTTTTTTCGGGTCGTACGAAAATTGGCCAAAAAGTCTAGATGAAAACGACGACCGCGAGATCCTTGTAGCATTCTTTTCCTAAATTTATGACTATGTCTCGGGTTCCGTGTCGTATTTCAAACCCTAGCTAGTGTCTGGCCAGAAAATACCAATTTCGGCCCATTTTTGTCGGGTGGTATGAAAATCGCCCGAAAAGTCCAGTAAAATCGACGACCGCGAGATCCTTGTAGCATTCTTCTGCTAAATTTATGACTATGTCTCGTGTTCCGTGTCGGATTTAAAACCCTAGCCATCGTCTGGCCCGAAAATACCGATTTCGGCCCATTTTTTTCAGGTGGTACGAAAATCGCCCGAAAAGACCAGATGAAATCGACGACCGCGAGATCCTTGTAGCATTCTTCTCCTAAATTTATGACTGTGTCTCGGGTTCCTTGTCGGATTTCAAACCCTAGCCATCGTATGGCCCGAAAATACCGATTTAGGCCCATTTTTGTCGTGTCGTACGAAAATCAGCCACAAAGTCTAGATGAAATCGACGACCGTGAGATCCTTGTAGCATTCTTTTCCTAAATTTATGAATGTGTCTCGGGTTCCGTGTCGGATTTCAAACACTAGCCAGTGTCTGGCCCGAAAATAACGATTTCAAGATATTTTTGTCGGGTGGTACGAAAATTGCCCGAAAAGTCCAGATGAAATCGACGACCGCGATAACCTTGTAGAATTCTTCTCTTAAATTTATGACTGTGTCTCGGGTTCCGTGTCGGATTTGAAACCTTCGCCATCGTTTGGCCCAAAAATACTGATTTCGGCCCATTTTTGTCGGGTGGTACGAAAATCGCCCGAAGAGTCCAGATGAAATCGACGACCGCGAGATCCTTGTAGCTTTCTTCTCCTAAATTTATGAGTGTGTCTCGGGTTCCATTTCGGATTTCAAACCCTAGGCATCGTCTAGCCCGAAAATACCGATTTCGTCCCATTTTTGTCATGTGGTACGAAAATCGCCCGAAAAGTCCAGATGAAATCGACGACCGCGTGATCCTTGTAGCATTCTTCTCCTAAATTTATGACTGTGTCTCGGGTTCCTTGTCGGATTTCAAACCCTAGCCATCGTATGGCCCGAAAATACCGATTGCTGCCCATTTTTGTCGGGTCGTACGAAAATTGGCCAAAAAGTCTAGATGAAAACGACGACCGCGAGATCCTTGTAGCATTCTTTTCCTAAATTTATGACTGTGTCTCGGGTTCCGTGTCGGATTTCGAACCCTGGCCATTGTCTGGCACGAAAATACTGATTTCGGCCTATTTTTGTCGGGTGGTACGAAAATCGATCGTAAAGTCTAGATGAAATCGACGACCGCAAGATCCTTGTAGCATTCTTCTCCTAAATTTATGAGTGTGTCTCGGGTTCCGTGTCGGATTTCAAACCTTAGCCATCGTCTAGCCCGAAAATACCGATTTCGACCTATATTTTTGGGTGGTACGAAAATCGCCCGAAAAGTCCAAATGAAATCGACGACCGCGAGAACCTTGTAGAATTCTTCTCCTAAATTTATGACTGTGTCTCGGGTTCCTTGTCGGATTTCAAACCCTAGCCATCGTCTGGCCCAAAAATACCGATTTCGGCCCATTTTTTTGAGGTGGTACGAAAATCGTCCGAAAAGACCAGATGAAATCGACGACCGCGAGATCCTTGTAGCATTCTTCTCCTAAATTTATGATTGTGTCTCAAGTTCCATGTCGGATTTCAAACCCTAGCCATCGTATGGCCCGAAAATACCGATTTCTGCCCATTTTTTTCAGGTCGTACGAAAATTTGCCAAAAAGTCTAGATGAAAACGACGACCGCGAGATCCTTGTAGCATTCTTTTCCTAAATTTATGACTGTATCTCGGGTTCCGTGTCGGATTTCAAACACTAGCCATAATCTGGCCCGAAAATAACGATTTCGGCCCATTTTTGTCGGGTGGTACGAAAATCGCCCGAAAAGTCCAGATGAAATCTACGACCGCGAGGTCCTTGTAGCATTCTTCTCCTAAATTTATAACTATGTCTCGGGTTCCTTGTCAGATTTCAAACCCTAGCCATCGTCTGGCCCGAAATTACCGATTTCGACCCATTTTTGTCAGGTGGTACGAAAATCACCCGAAAAGTCCAGATGAAATCGACGACTGCGAGATCCTTGTAGCATTCTTCTCCTAAATTTATGACTATGTCTCGTGTTCCGTGTCGGATTTAAAACCCTAGCCATCGTCTGGCCCGAAAATACCGATTTCGGCCCATTTTTTTCAGGTGGTACGAAAATCGCCCGAAAAGACCAGATGAAATCGACGACCGCGAGATCCTTGTAGCATTCTTCTCCTAAATTTATGACTGTGTCTCGGGTTCTGTGTCAGATTTCAAACCCTAGCCATCGTATGGCCCGAAAATACCGATTTAGGCCCATTTTTGTCGTGTCGTACGGAAATCAGCCGAAAAGTCTAGATGAAATCGACGACCGTGAGATCCTTGTAGCATTCTTTTCCTAAATTTATGAATGTGTCTCGGGTTCCGTGTCGGATTTCAAACACTAGCCAGTGTCTGGCCCGAAAATACCGATTTCGGCCTATTTTTGTCGGGTGGTACGAAAATTGCCCGAAAAGTCCAGATGAAATCGACGACCGCGATATCCTTGTAGAATTCTTCTCCTAAATTTATGACTGTGTCTCGGGTTCCGTGTCGGATTTGAAACCTTCGCCATCGTCTGGCCCAAAAATACTGATTTCGGCCCATTTTTGTCGGGTGGTACGAAAATCGCCCGAAGAGTCCAGATGAAATCGACGACCGCGAGATCTTTGTAGCTTTCTTCTCCTAAATTTATGAGTGTGTCTCGGGTTCCATTTCGGATTTCAAACCCTAGCCATCGTCTGGCCCGAAAATACCGATTTCGGCCCATTTTTGTCATGTGGTACGAAAATTGCCCGAAAAGACCAGATGAAATCAACGACCGCGACATCCTTGTAGCATTCTTCTCCTAAATTTATGAGTGTATCTCGGGTTCCGTGTCGGATTTCAAACCGTAGCCATCGTCAAGCCCGAAAATACCGATTTCGGCCCATTTTTGTCGGGTGGTAGGAAAATCGCTCGAAAAGTCTAGATGAAATCGACGACCGCGTGATCCTTGTAGCATTCTTCTCCTAAATTTACTACTGTGTCTCGGGTTCCATGTCGGATTTCAAACCCTAGCCATCGTCTTGCCCGAAAATACCGATTTCGGCCCATTTTTGTCGGGTTGTACGAAAATCGCCCAAAAAGTCCAGATGAAATCGAGGACCGTGAGATCCTTGTAGCATTCTTCTCCTAAATTTATGACTGTGTCTCGGGTTCCGTGTCGGATTTCAAACCCTAGCCATCGTCTAGCCCGAAAATACCGATTTCGGCCCATTTTTTTTGGGTGGTACGAAAATTGCCCGAAAAGTCCAGATGAAATCGACGACCGCGAGATCCTTGTAGTATTCTTCTCCTAAATTTATGACTGTGTCTCGGGTTCCTTGTCGGATTTCAAACCCTAGCCATCATATGGCCCAAAAATACCGATTTCTGCCTATTTTTGTCGGGTCGTACGAAAATTGGCCAAAAAGTCTAGATGAAAACGACGACCGCGAGATCCTTGTAGCATTCTTTTCCTAAATTTATGACTATTTCTCGGGTTCCGTGTCGTATTTCAAACCCTAGCCAGTGTCTGGCCAAAAAATACCGATTTCGGCCCATTTTTGTCGGGTGGTACGAAAATCGCCCGAAAAGACCAGATGAAATCGACGACCGCGAGATCCTTGTAGCATTCTTCTCCTAAATTTATGACTATGTCTCGGGTTCTGTGTCAGATTTCAAACCCTAGCCATCGTATGGCCCGAAAATACCGATTTTGGCCCATTTTTGTCGTGTCGTACGAAAATCAGTCGAAAAGTCTAGATGAAATCGACGACCGTGAGATCCTTGTAGCATTCTTTTCCTAAATTTATGAATGTGTCTCGGGTTCCGTGTCGGATTTCAAACACTAGCCAGTGTCTAGCCCGAAAATACCGATTTCAAGATATTTTTGTCGGGTGGTACGAAAATTGCCCGAAAAGTCCAGATGAAATCGACGATCGCGATAACCTTGTAGAATTCTTCTCCTAAATTTATGACTGTGTCTCGGGTTCCGTGTCGGATTTGAAACCTTCGCCATCGTCTGGCCCGAAAATACTGATTTCTGCCCATTTTTGTCGGGTGGTACGAAAATCGCCCGAAGAGTCCAGATGAAATCGACGACCGCGAGATCCTTGTGGCTTTCTTCTCCTAAATTTATGAGTGTGTCTCAGGTTCCATTTCGGATTTCAAACCCTAGTCATCGTCTGGCCCGAAAATACCGATTTCGGCCCATTTTTGTCATGTGGTACGAAAATCGCCCGAAAAGACCAGATGAAATCAACGACCGCGAGATCCTTGTAGCATTCTTCTCCTAAATTTATGAGTGTATCTCGGGTTCCGTGTCGGATTTCAAACCGTAGCCATCGTCAAGCCCTAAAATACCGATTTCGGCCCATTTTTGTCATGTGGTAGGAAAATCGCTCGAAAAGTCCAGATGAAATCGACGACCGCGAAATCCTTGTAGCATTCTTCTCCTAAATTTATGATTGTGTCTCGGGTTCCGTGTCGGATTTCAAACCCTAGCCATCGTCTAGCCCGAAAATACCGATTTCGGCCCATTTTTTTTTGGTGGTACGAAAATCGCCCGAAAAGTCCAGATGAAATCGACGACCGCGAGATCCTTGTAGCATTCTTCTCCTAAATTTATGACTGTGTGTCTGGTTCTGTGTCGGATTTCAAACCCTAGCCATCGTCTAGCCCGAAAATACCGATTTCGGCCCATTTTTTTTTTGTGTTACGAAAATCGCCCGAAAAGTCCAGATGAAATCGACGACCGCGAGATCCTTGTAGCATTCTTCTTCTAAATTTATGACTGTGTCTCGGGTTCCGTGTCGGATTTCAAACCCTAGCCATCGTCTGGCACGAAAATACTGATTTCGGCCTATTTTTGTCGGGTTGTACGAAAATTGCCCGAAAAGTCCAAATGAAATCGACGACCGCGAGATCCTTGTAGCATTCTTCTCCTAAATTTATGACTGTGTCTCGGGTTCCGTGTCGGATTTCAAACCCTAGCCATCGTTTGGCCTGAAAATACCGATTTCGGCCCATTTTTGTCGATTTGTACGAAAATCGCTCGAAAAGTACAGATGAAATCCACGACCACGAGATCCTTGTAGACTTCTTCCTCTAAATTTATGAGTGTGTCTCGGGTTCCGTGTTGGATTTCAAACCCTAGCCATCGTCTAGCCCGAAAATACCGATTTCGGCCCATTTTTTTTGGGTGTTACGAAAATCGCCCGAAAAGTCCAGATGAAATCGACGACCGCGAGATCCTTGTAGCATTCTTCTCCTAAATTTATGACTGTGTCTCCGGTTCCGTGTCGGATTTCAAACCCTAGCCATCGTCTGGCACGAAAATACTGATTTCAGCCTATTTTTATCGGGTGTTACGAAAATCGCCCGAAAAGTCCAGATGAAATCGACGACCGCGAGATCCTTGTAGAATTCTTCTCCTAAATTTATGACTGTGTCTCGGGTTCCGTGTCGGATTTCAAATCCTAGCCATCGTTTGGCCTGAAAATACCGATTTCGGCCCATTTTTGTCGATTTGCACAAAAATCGCCCGAAAAGTCCAGATGAAATCGACGACCGCGAGATCCTTGTAGTATTCTTCTCCTAAATTTATGATTGTGTCTCGGGTTCCATATCGGATTTCAAACCCTAGCCATCGTATGGCCCGAAAATACCGATTTCTGCCCATTTTTGTCAGGTCGTACGAAAATTTGCCAAAAAGTCCAGATGAAATCGACGACCGCGAGATCCTTGTAGCATTCTTCTCCTAAATTTATGACTGTGTCGTGGGTTCCCTGTCGGATTTCAAACCCTAGCCATCGTCTGGCCCGAAAATACTGATTTTGGCCCATTTTTTTTGGGTGGTACGAAAATCGCCCGAAAAGTCCAGATGAAATCGACGACCGCGAGATCCTTGTAGCATTCTTCTCCTAAATTTATGACTGTGTCTCGGGTTCCGTGTCGGATTTCAAACCCTAGCCATCGTCTGGCACGAAAATACTGATTTCGGCCTATTTTTGTCGGGTGGTACGAAAATCGCCCGAAAAGTCCAAATGAAATCGACGACCGCGAGATCCTTGTAGCATTCTTCTCCTAAATTTATGAGTGTGTCTCGGGTTCCATGTCGGATTTATAACCCTAGCCATCGTCTAGCCCGAAAATACCGATTTCGGCCTATATTTTTTGGTGGTACGAAAATCGCCCGAAAAGTTCAGATGAAATCGACAATCGCGAGATCCTTGTAGAATTCTTCTCCTAAATTTATGACTGTGTCTCGGGTTCCTTGTAGGATTTCAAACCCTAGCCATCGTTTGGCCCAAAAATACCGATTTCGGCCCATTTTTGTGAGGTGGTACGAAAATCGTCCGAAAAGACCAGATGAAATCGACGACCGCGACATCCTTGTAGCATTCTTCTCCTAAATTTATGATTGTGTCTCGGGTTCCATGTCGGATTTCAAACCCTAGCCATCGTATGGCCCGAAATTACCGATTTCTGCCCATTTTTGTCGGGTTGTACGAAAATTTGCCAAAAAGTCTAGATGAAAACGACGACCGCGAGATCCTTGTAGCATTCTTTTCCTAAATTTATGACTGTATCTCGGGTTCCGTGTCGGATTTCAAACACTAGCCAGTGTCTGGCCAGAAAATACTGATTTCGGCCCATTTTTTTTGGGTGGTACGAAAATCGCCCGAAAAGTCCAGATGAAATCAACGACCGCGAGATCCTTGTAGCATTCTTCTCCTAAATTTATGAGTGTGTCTCGGGTTCCGTGTCGGATTTCAAACCCTAGCCATCGTCTAGCCCGAAAATACCGATTTCGGCCTATATTTTTGGGTGGTACGAAAATCGCCCGAAAAGTCCAGATGAAATCGACGACCGCGATATCTTTGTAGCATTCTTCTCCTAAATTTATAACTGTGTCCTGGGTTCCGTGTCGGATTTCAAACCCTAGCCAGTGTCTGGCCCGAAAATACCGATTTCGGCCCATTTTTGTCGGGTGGTATCAAAATCACCCGAAAAGTCAAGTTGAAATCGACGACCGCAAGATCCTTGTAGCATTCTTCTCCTAAATTTATGATTGTATCTCGGGTTCCGTGTCGGATTTCAAACCATAGCCATCGTCTTGCCTGAAAATACCGATTTCGGCCCATTTTTGTCGGGTGGTATGAAAATCGCCCGAAAAGTCCAGATGAAATCGACGACCGCGAGATCCTTGTAGCATTCTTCTCATAAAATTATGATTGTGTCTCGGGTTCCGTGTGGGATTTCAAACCCTAGCCATCGTCTGGCCCGAAAATACCGATTTCGGCCCATTGTTGTCGGGTTATACGAAAATCGCCCAAAAAGTCCAGATCAAATCGACGACCGCCATATCCTTGTAGCATTCTTCTCCTAAATTTATGACTGTGTCTTGGGTTCCGTGTCGGATTTCAAACCCTAGCCATCGTCTTGCCTGAAAATACCGATTTCGGCCCATTTTTGTCGGGAGGTATGAAAATCGCCTGAAAAGTCAAGATGAAATCTACGACCGTGAGATCCTTGTAGCATTCTTCTCCTAAATTTATGAGTGTGTCTCGGGTTCCGAGTTGGATTTCAAACCCTAGCCATCGTCTGGCCCGAAATTACCGATTTCGGCCAATTTTTGTCGGGTGGTACGAAAATCACCCGAAAAGTCGAGATGAAATCGACGACCGCGAGATCCTGGTAGCATTCTTATCCTAAATTTATGACAGTGTCTCGGGTTCCGTGTCGGATTTCAAACCCTAGCCATCGTTTGGCCCGAAAATACCGATTTCGGCCCATTTTTGTCGGATGGTACGAAAATCGCCCGAAAAGACCAGATGAAATCGACGACCGCGAGATCCTTGTAGCATTCTTCTCCTAAATTTATGACTGTGTCTCGGGTTCCGTGTCAGATTTCAAACCCTTGCAATCGTATTGCCCGAAAATATCGATTTCGGCCCATTTTTGTCGGGTGGTACGAAAATCGGCCGAAAAGTCTAGATCAAATCGACGACCGTGAGATCCTTGTAGTATTCTTTTCCTAAATTTATGACTTTGTCTCGGGTTCCGTGTCGAATTTCAAACCCTAGCTAGTGTTTGGCCCGAAAATACCAATTTCGGCCTATTTTTTTCGGGTGGTACGAAAATCGCCCGAAAAGTCCAGATGAAATCGACGAGCGCGATATCCTTGTAGCATTCTTCTCCTAAATTTATGACTGTGTCTCAGGTTCCTTGTCAGATTTCAAACCCTAGCAATCGTATGTCCCGAAAATACCGATTTCGGCCTATTTTTGTCGGGTGGTACGAAAATCGCCCGAAAAGTCCAGATGAAATCGACGACCGCGATATCCTTGTAGCATTCTTCTCCTAAATTAGTGACTGTGCCTCGGGTTCCGTGTCGGATTTCAAACCCTAGCCATTGTCTGGCCTGAAAATACTGATTTCGGCCCATTTTTGTCGGGTGGTACGAAAATCGCCTGAAAAGTCAAGATGAAATCTACGACCGTGAGATCCTTGTAGCATTCTTCTCCAAAATTTATGAGTTTGTCTCGGGTTCCGTGTCGAATTTCAAACCCTAGCCATCGTCTTGCCCGAAAATACCGATTTCGGCCAATTTTTGTCGGGTGGAACGAAAATCGCCTGAAAAGTCCAGATGAAATCGACGACCGCGAGATCCTTGTAGCATTCTTCTCGTCAATTTATGACTATGTCTCGGGTTCCGTGTCGGATTTCAAACCCTAGCCATCGTTTGGCCCGAAAATACCGATTTCGGCCCATTTTTGTCGGATGGTACGAAATTGCCCGAAAAGTCATGATGAAATCGACGACCGCGAGATCCTTGTAGTATTCTTCTCCTAAATTTATGACTGTGTCTCGGGTTCCGTGTCGGATTTCAAACCCTAGCCATCGTCTGGCCTGAAAATACCGATTTCGGCCTATTTTTGTCGGGTGGTACGAAAATCGCCCGAAAAGTCATGATGAAATCGACGACCGCGAGATCCTTGTAGCATTCTTCTACTAAATTTATGAGTGTGTCTCAGGTTCCTTGTCGGATTTCAAACCCTAGCCATCGTCTGGCCTGAAAATACCGATTTCGGCCTATTTTTGTCGGGTTGTACGAAAATCGCCCGAAAAGACCAGATGAAATCGACGACCGCGAGATCCTTGTAGCATTCTTCTCCTAAATTTATGACTGTGTCTCGGGTTCCGTGTGGGATTTCAAACCCTAGCTATCGTATGGCCTGAAAATACTGATTTCGGCCCATTTTTGTCGGGTCGTACGAAAATCGGCCGATGTCTAGATGAAGTCGACGACCGTGAGATCCTTGTAGCATTCTTTTCCTAAAATTATGATTGTGTCTCGCGTTCCATGTCAAATTTCAAACCCTAGCCAGTGTTTGGTCCGAAAATACCGATTTCGGCCTATTTTTGTCGGGTGGTACGAAAATCGCCCGAAAAGTCCAGATGAAATCGACAACCGCGAGATCCTTGTAGTATTCTTCTCCTTTATTTATGACTGTGTCTCGGGTTCCGTGTCGGATTTCAAACCATAGCCATCGTCTTGCCTGAAAATACCGATTTCGGCCCATTTTTGTCGGGTGGTATGAAAATCGCCCGAAAAGTCCAGATGAAATCGACGACCGCGAGATCCTTGTAGCATTCTTCTCCTAAAATTATGATTGTGTCTCGGGTTCCGTGTGGGATTTCAAACCCTAGCCATCGTCTGGCCCGAAAATACCGATTTCGGCCCATTGTTGTCGGGTTATACGAAAATCGCCCAAAAAATCCAGATGAAATCGACGACCGCGATATCCTTGTAGCATTCTTCTCCTAAATTTATGACTGTGTCTTGGGTTCCGTGTCGGATTTCAAACCCTAGCCATCGTCTTGCCTGAAAATACCGATTTCGGCCCATTTTTGTCGGGAGGTAAGAAAATCGCCTGAAAAGTCAAGATGAAATCTACGACCGTGAGATCCTTGTAGCATTCTTCTCCTAAATTTATGAGTGTGTCTCGGGTTCCGTGTCGGATTTCAAACCCTAGCCATCGTCTTGCCTGAAAATACCGATTTCGGCCAATTTTTGTCGGGTGGAACGACAATCGTCTGAAAAGTCTAGATGAAATCGACAACCGCGAGATCCTTGTAGCATTCTTCTCCTAAATTTTTCATTGTGTCTCGGGTTCCGTGTCGGATTTCAAACCCTAGCCATCGTTTGGCCCGAAAATACCGATTTCGGCCCATTTTTGTCGGATGTTACGAAAATTGCCCGAAAAGTCATGATGAAATCGACGACCGCGAGATCCTTGTAGTATTCTTCTCCTAAATTTATGACTGTGTCTCGGGTTCCGTGTCGGATTTCAAACCCTAGCCATCGTGTGTCCCGAAAATACCGATTTCGGCCCATTTTTGTTAGGTGGTACGAAAATCGCCCGAAAAGACCAGATGAAATCGACGACCGCGAGATCCTTGTAGCATTCTTCTCCTAAGTTTATGACTGTGTCTCGGGTTCTGTGTCGGATTTCAAACCCTAGCCATCGTATGGCCCGAAAATACCGATTCCGGCCCATTTTTGTCGGGTCGTACGAAAATCGGCCGATGTCTAGATGAAGTCGACGACCGTGAGATCCTTGCAGCATTCTTTTCCTAAAATTATGACTGTGTCTCGCGTTCCATGTCAAATTTCAAACCCTAGCTAGTGTTTGGCCCGAAAATACCGATTTCGGCCTATTTTTGTCGGGTGGTACGAAAATCGCCCGAAAAGTCCAGATGAAATCGACAACCGCGAGATCCTTGTAGTATTCTTCTCCTTTATTTATGATTGTGTCTCGGGTTCCGTGTCGGATTTCAAACCATAGCCATCGTCTTGCCTGAAAATACCGATTTCGGCCCATTTTTGTCGGGTGGTATGAAAATCGCCCGAAAAGTCCAGATGAAATCGACGACCGCGAGATCCTTGTAGCATTCTTCTCCTAAAATTATGATTGTGTCTCGGGTTCCGTGTGGGATTTCAAACCCTAGCCATCGTCTGGCCCGAAAATACCGATTTCGGCCCATTGTTGTCGGGTTATACGAAAATCGCCCAAAAAGTCCAGATCAAATCGACGACCGCGATATCCTTGTAGCATTCTTCTCCTAAATTTATGACTGTGTCTTGGGTTCCGTGTCGGATTTCAAACCCTAGCCATCGTCTTGCCTGAAAATACCGATTTCGGCCCATTTTTGTCGGGAGGTATGAAAATCGCCTGAAAAGTCAAGATGAAATCTACGACCGTGAGATCCTTGTAGCATTCTTCTCCTAAATTTATGAGTGTGTCTCGGGTTCCGAGTCGGATTTCAAACCCTAGCCATCGTCTTGCCCGAAAATACCGATTTCGGCCAATTTTTGTCGGGTGGAACGAAAATCGTCTGAAAAGTCCAGATGAAATCGAAGACCGCGAGATCCTTGTAGCATTCTTCTCGTAAATTTATGACTATGTCTCGGGTTCCGTGTCGGATTTCAAACCCTAGCCATCGTTTGGCCCGAAAATACCGATTTCGGCCCATTTTTGTCGGATGGTACGAAAATTGCCCGAAAAGTCATGATGAAATCGACGACCGCGAGATCCTTGTAGTATTCTTCTCCTAAATTTATGACTGTGTCTCGGGTTCCGTGTCGGATTTCAAACCCTAGCCATCGTGTGTCCCGAAAATACCGATTTCGGCCCATTTTTGTTAGGTGGTACGAAAATCGCCCGAAAAGACCAGATGAAATCGACGACCGCGAGATCCTTGTAGCATTCTTCTCCTAAATTTATGACTGTGTCTCGGGTTCCGTGTCGGATTTCAAACCCTAGCCATCGTATGGCCCGAAAATACCGATTCCGGCCCATTTTTGTCGGGTCGTACGAAAATCGGCCAAAGTCTAGATGAAATCGACGACTGTGAGATCCTTTTAGCATTCTTTTCCTAAATTTATGACTGTGTCTCGGGTTCCGTGTCGGATTTCAAACCCTAGCCATCGTCTGGCCTGAAAATACCGATTTCGGCCTATTTTTGTCAAGTTGTACGAAAATCGCCCGAAAAGTCATGATGAAATCGACGACCGCGAGATCCTTGTAGCATTCTTCTACTAAAATTATGAGTGTGTCTCAGGTTCCTTGTCGGATTTCAAACCCTAGCCATCGTTTGGCCCGAAAATACCGATTTCGGCCCATTTTTGTCGGATGGTACGAAAATTGCCCGAAAAGTCATGATGAAATCGACGACCGCGAGATCCTTGTAGTATTCTTCTCCTAAATTTATGATTGTGTCTCGGGTTCCGTGTCGGATTTCAAACCCTAGCCATCGTGTGTCCCGAAAATACCGATTTCGGCCCATTTTTATTAGGTGGTACGAAAATCGCCCGAAAAGACCAGATGAAATCGACGACCGCGAGATCCCTGTAGCATTCTTCTCCTAAATTTATGACTGTGTCTCGGGTTCCGTGTCGGATTTCAAACCCTAGCCATCGTATGGCCCGAAAATACCGATTCCGGCCCATTTTTGTTGGGTCGTACGAAAATTGGCCAAAGTCTAGATGAAATCGACGACCGTGAGATCCTTTTAGCATTCTTTTCCTAAATTTATGACTGTGTCTCGGGTTCCATGTCGAATTTCAAACCCTAGCCAGTGTCTGGCCCGAAAATACCGATTTCGGCCTATTTTTGTCGGGTGGTACGAAAATCGCCCGAAAAGTCCAGATGAAATCGACGACCGCAATATCCTTGTAGCATTCTTCTCCTAAATTTATGACTGTGTCTCGGGTTCCGTGTCGGATTTCACACCCTAGCCATCGTCTGGCCTGAAAATACCGATTTCGGCCTATTTTTGTCGGGTTGTACGAAAATCGCCAGAAAAGTCATGATGAAATCGACGACCGCGAGATCCTTGTAGCATTCTTCTACTAAATTTATGAGTGTGTCTCAGGTTCCTTGTCGGATTTCAAACCCTAGCCATCGTGTGTCCCGAAAATACCGATTTCGGCCGATTTTTGTTAGGTGGTACGAAAATCGCCCGAAAAGACCAGATGAAATCGACGACCGCGAGATCCTTGTAGCATTCTTCTCCTAAATTTATGACTGTGTCTCGGGTTCCGTGTCGGATTTCAAACCCTAGCCATCGTATGGCCCGAAAATACCGATTCCGGCCCATTTTTGTCGGGTCGTAAGAAAATCGGCCGATGTCTAGATGAAGTCGACGACCGTGAGATCCTTGTAGCATTCTTTTCCTAAATTTATGACTGTGTCTCGCGTTCCATGTCGAATTTCAAACCCTAGCCAGTGTTTGGCCCGAAAATACCGATTTCGGCCTATTTTTGTCGGGTGGTACGAAAATCGCCCGAAAAGTCAAGATGAAATCGACAACCGCGAGATCCTTGTAGTATTCTTCTCCTTTATTTATGACTGTGTCTCGGGTTCCGTGTCGGATTTCAAACCCTAGCCATCGTCTTGCCTGAAAATACCGATTTCGGCCCATTTTTGTCGGGTGGTATGAAAATCGCCCGAAAAGTCCAGATGAAATCGACGACCGCGAGATCCTTGTAGCATTCTTCTCCTAAAATTATGACTGTGTCTCGGGTTCCGTGTGGGATTTCAAACCCTAGCCATCGTCTGGCCCGAAAATACCGATTTCGGCCCATTGTTGTCGGGTTAAACGAAAATCGCCCAAAAAGTCCAGATGAAATCGACGACCGCGATATCCTTGTAGCATTCTTCTCCTAAATTTATGACTGTATCTCGGGTTCCGTGTCGGATTTCAAACCCTAGCCATCGTCTGGCCCGAAAATACCGATTTCGGCCCATTTTTGTCGGGTGGTACGAAAATCACCCGAAAAATCCAGATGAAATCGACGACCGCGAGATCCTTGTAGCATTCTTCTCCTAAATTTATGAGTGTGTTTGGGTTTCGTGTCGGATTTCAAATCCTAGCAATCGTCTGGCCCGAAAATACCAATTTCGGC
The DNA here is from genome assembly GCA_037974735.1 of Cicer chorassanicum. Lineage (NCBI taxonomy): Eukaryota > Viridiplantae > Streptophyta > Magnoliopsida > Fabales > Fabaceae > Cicer > Cicer chorassanicum. The sequence goes on from JBBPBP010009777.1 coordinate 709,199, forward strand.
CCATTTTTGTCAGGTGGTACGAAAATCGCCCGAAAAGACCAGATGAAATCAACGACCGCGAGATCCTTGAAGCATTCTTCTCCTAAATTTATGACTGTATATCGGGTTCCGTGTCGGATTTCAAACCCTAGCCATCGTCTGGCCCGAAAATATTGATTCCGGCCCATTATTGTTGGGTGGTATGAAAATCGCCTGAAAAGTCCAGATGAAAATCACGACCGCAAGATCCTTGTAGCATTCTTCTCCTATATTTATGACTGTATCTCGGGTTCTGTGTCGGATTTCAAACCCTAGCCATCGTCTGGCCCGAAAATACTGATTTCGGCCCATTTTTGTCGGGTGGTACGAAAATCGCCCGAAAAGTCCAGATGAAATCGACGACCGCGAGATCCTTGTAGCATTCTTCTCCTAAATTTATGACTGTGTCTCGGGTTCTGTGTCGGATTTCAAACCCTAGCCATCGTCTGGCCTGAATATACCGATTTCAGCCCATTTTTGTCGATTTGTACGAAAATCGCGCGAAAAGTACAGATGAAATCGAAGACCGAGAGATCCATGTAGCATTCTTCTCCTAAATTTATGACTGTGTCTCGGGTTCCGTGTCGGATTTCAAACCCTAGCCATCGTCTGGCTGAAAATACCGATTTCGGCCCATTGTTGTCGGGTTATACGAAAATCGCCCAAAAAGTCCAGATGAAATCGACGACCGCGATATCCTTGTAGCATTCTTCTCCTAAATTTATGACTGTGTCTCGGGTTCCGTGTCGGATTTCAAACCCTAGCCATCGTCTTGCCTGAAAATACCGATTTCGGCCCATTTTTGTCGGGTGGTTTGAAAATCGCCCGAAAAGTCCAGTAAAATCGACGACCGCGAGATCCTTGTAGCATTCTTCTCCTAAATTTATGACTGTGTCTCGGGTTCCATGTCGGATTTCAAACCCTAGCCATCATCTGGCCCGAAAATACCGATTTCGGCCCATTTTTGACGGTGGTATGAAAATCGCCTGAAAAGTCCAGATGAAATCGACGACCGCGAGATCCTTGTAGCATTCTTCTCCTAAATTTATGAATGTGTCTCGGGTTCCGTGTGGGATTTCAAACCCTAGCTATCGTATGGCCTGAAAATACTGATTTCGGCCCATTTTTGTCGGGTCGTACGAAAATCGGCCGAAAAGTCTAGATGAAATCAACGATCGCGAGTTCCTAGTAGCATTCTTTTCCTAAATTTATGACTGTGTCTCGGGTTCCGTGTCGGATTTCAAATCCTAGCCAGTGTTAGGCCCGAAAATACCGATTTCGGCTCATTTTTGTCGGGTGGTATGAAAATCACCCGAAAAGACCAGATGAAATCGACGACCGCAAGATCCTTGTAGCATTCTTCTCCTAAATTTATGACTGTATCTCGAGTTCCGTGTCGGATTTTAAACCCTAGCCATCGTCTAGCCCGAAATACCAATTTCGGCCCATTTTTGTCGGGTGGTATGAAAATCGCCTGAAAAGACCAGATGAAATCGACGACCACAAGATCCTTGTAGCATTCTTCTCCTAAATTTATGACTGTATCTCGGGTTCCGTGTCGGATTTCAAACCCTAGCCATCGTCTGGCCTGAAAATACCGATTTCGGCCCATTTTTGTCGGGTGGTACGAAAATCACCCGAAAAATCCAGATGAAATCGACGACCGCGAGATCCTTGTAGCATTCTTCTCCTAAATTTATGAGTGTGTCTCGGGTTCCGTATCGGATTTCAAATCCTAGCCATCGTCAGGCCCAAAAATACCAATTTCGGCCCATTTTTGTCAGGTGGTACGAAAATCGCCCGAAAAGACCAGATGAAATCGACGACCGCGAGATCCTTAAAGCATTCTTCTCCTAAATTTATGACTGTATATCGGGTTCCGTGTCGGATTTCAAACCCTAGCCATCGTCTGGCCTGAAAATACCGATGTCGGCACATTTTTGTCGGGTGGTATGATAATCCCCCGAAAAGTCCAGATGAAATCGATGACCGCGAGATCCTTGTAGCATTCATCTCCTAAATTTATGACTGTGTCTCGGGTTCCGTGTCGGATTTAAAACCCTAGCCATCGTCTTGCCCGAAAATACCGATTTCGGCCCATTTTTGTCGGGTTGTACGAAAATCGCCCGAAAAGTCCAGATGAAATCGACGACCGCGAGATCCTTGTAGCATTCTTCTCCTAAATTTATGACTGTGTCTCGGGTTCCATGTCGGATTTGAAATCCTAGCCATCGTATGGCCCGAAAATACCAATTTCTGCACATTTTTGTCAGTTCGTACGAAAATCGGCCGAAAAGTCTAGATGAAATCGACGACCGTGAGATCCTTGTAGCATTCTTTTCTTAAATTTATGACTATGTCTCGGGTTCCGTGTCGAATTTCAAACCCTAGCCAGTGTGTGGCCCGAAAATACCGATTTCGGCCTATTTTTGTCCAGTGGTACGAAAATCACCCAAAAAGACCAGATGAAATCGACGACCGCGAGATCCTTGTAGCATTCTTCTCCTAAATTCATGACTGTGTCTCGGGTTCTATGTCGGATTTCAAACCCTAGCCATCGTCTGGCCCGAAAATACTGATTTCGGCCCATTTTTGTCGGGTGGTACGTAAATCGCCCGAAAAGAACAGATGAAATCGACGACCGCGAGATCCTTGTAGCATTCTTCTCTTAAATTTATGATTGTGTGTTAGGTTCCGTGTCGGATTTAAAACCCTAGCCATCGTCTGGCCCGAAAATACCGATTTCGGCCCATTTTTGTCGGGTGGTACGAAAATCGCCCGAAAAGTCCATATGAAATCGACGACCACGAGATCCTTGTAGCATTATTCTCCTAAATTTATGACTGTGTCTCGGGTTCCGTGTCGGATTTCAAACCCTAGCCATCGTCTGGCCCGAATATACCGATTTCAGCCCATTTTTGTGGATTTGTACGAAAATCGCGCGAAAAGTACAGATGAAATCAAAGACCGAGAGATCCTTGTAGCATTCTTCTCCTAAATTTATGACTGTGTCTCGGGTTCCGTGTCGGATTTCAAACCCTAGCCATCGTCTGGCCCGAAAATACTGATTTCGGCCCATTTTTGTCGGGTGGTACGAAAATCGCCCGAAAAGTCCAGATGAAATCCACGACCGCAAGATCCTTGTAGCATTCTTCTCCTATATTTATGACTGTATCTCGGGTTCCGTGTCGGATTTCAAACCCTAGCCAGTGTCTGGCCCGAAAATATCGATTTTGGCCCATTTTTGTCGGGTGGTACGAAAATCGCGCGAAAAGTCTAGATGAAATCGACGACCGCGAGATCTTTGTAGCATTCTTCTCCTAAATTTATGATTGTGTCTCAGGTTCCGTATCGGATTTCAATCGCTAGCCGTCGTCTGGCCTGAAAATACCGATTTCGGCCCATTTCTGTCGGGTGGTACGAAAATCACCCGAAATGTCCAAATTAAATCGAAGACCGCGAGATCCTTGTAGCATTCTTCTCCTAAAATTATGTCTCTGGTTCGGAGTCGGATTTCAAACACTAGACATCGTCTGGCCCGAAAATACCGATTTCGGCTCATTTTTGTCGGGTGGTACGAAAATCGCTCGAAAAGTCCAGATGAAATGGACGACCGCAAGATCCTTGTAGCATTCTTCTCCTAAATTTATGACTGTATCTCAGGTTCCGTGTCGGATTTCAATCGCTAGCCGTCGTCTGGCCTGAAAATACCGATTTCGGCCCATTTTTGTCGGGTGGTACGAAAATCGCCCGAAATGTCCAGATTAAATCGAAGTCCGCGAGATCCTTGTAGCATTCTTCTCCTAAAATTATGTCTCGGGTTCGGAGTCGGATTTCAAACCCTAGCCATCGTATGGCCGGAAAATACCGATTTCGGCCCATTTTTGTCGGGTAGTACGAAAATCGCCCGAAAAGTCTAGATGAAATCGACGACCGCAAGATCCTTGTAGCATTCTTCTCCTAAATTTATGGCTGTATCTCGGGTTCCGTGTCGGATTTCAAACACTAGCCATAGTCTGGCCCGAAAATACCGATTTCGTCCCATTTTTGTCGGGTGGTACGAAAATCGCTTGAAAAGTCCAGATGAAATCTACGACCGTAGGATCCTTGTAGCATTCTTCTCCTAAATTTATGACTGTGTCTCGGGTTCCGTGTCGGATTTCAAACCCTAGCCATCGTCTGACCTGAAATTACCGATTTTGGCCCATTTTTGTCGGGTGGTACGAAAATCACCCGAAAAGTTCAGATGAAATCGACGACCGCGAGATCCTTGTAGCATTCTTCTCCTAAATTTATGACTGGGTCTCGGGTTCCGTGTCGGACTTCAAACCCTAGCCTTCGTTTGGCCCGAAAATACCGATTTCGGCCCATTTTTGTCGGGTGGTACGAAAATCGCCCGAAAAGTCCAGATGACATCGACGACCGCGAGATCCTTGTAACATTCTTCTCCTAAATTTATGACTGTGTCTCGGGTTCCGTGTCGGATTTCAAACCCTAGCCATCGTCTGGCCCGAAAATCTCGATTTCGGCCCATTTTTTTCGGGTGGTACGAAAATCGCCCATAAGTCCAGATGAAATCGACGACCGCGAGATCCTTGTAGTATTCTTCTCCTAAATTTATGACTGTGTCTCGGGTTCCTTGTCGGATTTCAAACCCTAGCCATCGTCTGGCCCGAAAATACCGATTTCGGCCTATTTGTGTGAGGTGGTACGAAAATCGCCCGAAAAGACCTGATGAAATCGACGACCGCGAGATCCTTGTAGCATTCTTCTCCTAAATTTATGACTGTGCCTCAAGTTCCATGTCGGATTTCAAACCCTAGCCATCGTATGGCCCGAAAATACCGATTTCCCCACATTTTTGTCGGGTCGTACGAAAATCGGCCAAAAAGTCTAGATGAAAACGACGACCGCGAGATCCTTGTAGAATTCTATTCCTAAATTTATGATTGTGTCTTGGGTTCGGTGTCAGATTTCAAACCCTAGCCATCGTCTGGCCCGAAAATACCGATTTCGGCCCATTTTTGTCGGGTGGTACGAAAATCGCCCGAAAAGTCCAGATGAAATCGACGACCGCGAGATCCTTGTAGCATTCTTCTGCTAAATTTATGACTGTGTCTCGGGTTCTGTGTCGGATTTCAAACCCTAGCCATCGTCTGGCCTGAAAATACCGATTTCGGCCCATTTTTGTTAGGTGGTACGAAAATCGCCCGAAAAGAATAGATGAAACCGACGACCCCGAGATCCTTGTAGCATTCTTCTCTTAAATTTATGATTGTGTCTTAGGTTCCGTGTCAAATTTAAAAATCTAGCCATCGTCTGGCCCAAAAATACCGATTTCGGCCCATTTTTGTCGGGTGGTACGAAAATCGTCCGAAAAGTCCAGATGAAATCGACGACCGCGAGATCCTTGTAGCATTAGTCTCCTAAATTAATGACTGATTCTCGGGTTCGGAGTTGGATTTCAAACCCTAGCCATCGTCTGGCCCGAATATACCGATTTCAGCCCATTTTTGTCGGGTAGTACGAAAATCGCCCGGAAAAGTCTAGATGAAATCGACGACCGCGAGATCCTTGTAGCATTCTTCTCCTTAATTTATGACTGTGTCTTAAGTTCCATGTCGGATTTCAAACCCTAGCCATCGTATGGCCCGAAAATACCGATTTCTCCACATTTTTGTCGGGTCGTACGAAAATCGGCCAAAAAGTCTAGATGAAAACGACGACCGCGAGATCCTTGTAGCATTCTATTCCTAAATTTATGATTGTCTCTTGGGTTTCGTGTCAGATTTCAAACCCTAGCCAGTGTCTGGCCCAAAAATACCGATTTCGGCCCATTTTTGTCGAGTGGTACAAAAATCGCCCGAAAAGTCCAGATGAAATCGACGACCGCGAGATCCTTGTAGCATTCTTCTCTTAAATTTATGATTGTGTCTCAGGTTCCATGTCGGATTTCAAACCCTAGCCATCGTCTGGCCCGAAAATACCGATTTCGGCCCATTTATTTTGGGTGGTACGAAAATCGCCCGAAATGTCCTGATAAAATCGACGACCGCGAGATCCTTGTAGCATTCTTCTCCTATATTTCTGACTGTATCTCGGGTTCCGTGTCGGATTTCAAACCCTAGCCATCGTCTGGCCCGAAAATACCGACTTCGGCCCATTTTTTGTCGGGTGGTATGAAAATCGCCCGAAAAGTCCAGATGAAATCGACGACCGCGACATCCTTGTAGCATTCTTCTCCTAAATTTAAGACAGTGTCTCGGGTTCCGTGTCGGATTTCAAACCCTAGCCCGTGTTTGGCCCGAAAATACCGATTTTGGCCCATTTTTGTCGGGTGGTACGAAAATCGCGCGAAAAGTCCAGATGAAATAGACGACCGCGAGATCCTTGTAGCATTCTTCTCCTAAATTTATGATTGTGTCTCAGGTTCCGTGTCGGATTTCAATCGCTAGCCGTCGTCTGGCCTGAAAGTACCGATTTCGGCCCATTTTTGTCGGGTGGTACGAAAATCGCCCGAAATGTCCAGATTAAATCGAAGACCGCGATATCCTTGTAGCATTCTTCTCCTAAAATTATGACTGTCTCTCGGGTTCGGAGTCGGATTTCAAACCCTAGCCCTCGTCTGGCCCGAAAATACCGATTTCGGCCCATTTTTGTCAAGTAGTACGAAAATCGCCCGAAAAGTCTAGATGAAATCGACGACCGCAAGATCCTTGTAGCATTCTGCTCCTAAATTTATGGCTGTATCTCGGGTTCCGTATCGTATTTCAAACACTAGCCATAGTTTGGCCCGAAAGTACCGATTTCGGCCCATTTTTGTCGGGTGATACGAAAATCGCCCGAAAAGTCTAGATGAAATCTACGACCGTAGGATCCTTGTAGCATTCTTCTCCTAAATTTATGGCTGTGTCTCGGGTTCCGTGTCGGATTTCAAACCCTAGCCATCGTTTGGCCTGAAAATACCGATTTCGGCCCATTTTTGTCGGGTGGTATGAAAATCGCTCGAAAAGTCCAGATGAAAGCGACGATCGCGAGATCCTTGTAGCATTCTTCTCCTAAATTTATGACTGTGTCTCGGGTTCCGTGTAGGATTTCAAACCCTAGCTATCGTCTATCCCGAAAATATCGATTTCGGCCCATTTTTTTCGGGTGGTACGAAAATCGCCCATAAGTCCAGATGAAATCGACGACCGCGAGATCCTTGTAGTAGTCTACTCCTAAATTTATGACTGTGTCTCGGGTTCCTTGTCGGATTTCAAACCCTAGCCATCGTCTGGCCCGAAAATACCGATTTCGGCCCATTTTTGTCGATTTGTACGAAAATCGCCCGAAAAAGAACAGATGAAATCGACGACCGCGAGATCCTTGTAGCATTCTTCTCCTAAATATATGACCGTGTCTCGGATTCCGTGTCGGATTTCAAACCCTAGCATTCGTCTAGCCCGAAAATACTGATTTCGGCCCATTTTTGTCGGGTCGTATGAAAATCGCCCGAAAAGTCCTGATGAAATCGAGGACCGCGTGATCCTTGTAGCATTCTTGTCCTAAATTTTTCACTGTGTCTCGGGTTCCGTGTCGGATTTCAAACCCTAGCCATCGTCTTGCCCGAAAATACCGAATTCGGCCCATTTTTGTCGGGTTGTACGAAAATCGCCCGAAAAGTCCAGATGAAATCGACGACCGCGAGATCCTTGTAGCATTCTTCTCCTAAATTTATGACTGTGTCTCGGGTTCCATGTCGGACTTTAAACCCTAGCCATCGTTTGGCCCAAAAATATCGATTTCAGCCCATTTTTGTCGGGTGGTATGAAAATCGCCTGAAAAGTCCAGATGAAATCGACGACCCCGAGATCCTTGTAGCATTCTTCTCCTAAATTTATGACTGCGTCTCGGGTTCCGTGTCGGATTTCAAATCCTAGCCATCGTTTGGCCCGAAAATACCGATTTCGGCCCATTTTTGTCGGGTGGTACGAAAATCGCCCGAAAAGTTCAGATGAAATCGACGACCGCGAGATCCTTGTAGCATTTTTCTCCTAAATTTATGACTGTGTCTCGGGTTCCGTGTCGGATTTCAAACCCTAGCCATCGTTTGGCCCGAAAATACCGATTTCGGCCCATTTTTGTCGATTTGTACGAAAATCGCCCGAAAAAGAACAGATGAAATCGACGACCGCGAGATCCTTGTAGCATTCTTCTCCTAAATATATGACCGTGTCTCGGATTCCGTGTCAGATTTCAAACCCTAGCATTCGTCTGGCCCGAAAATACTGATTTCGGCCCATTTTTGTCAGGTCGTATGAAAATCGCCCGAAAAGTCCTGATGAAATCGAGGACCGCGAGATCCTTGTAGCATTCTTCTCCTAAATTTTTCATTGTGTCTCGGGTTCCGTGTCGGATTTCAAACCCTAGCCATCGTCTTGCCCGAAAATACCGATTTCGACACTTTTTTGTCGGGTTGTACGAAAATCGCCCAAAAAGTCCAGATGAAATCGACGACCGCGAGATCCTTGTAGCATTCTTTTCTTAAATTTATGAATGTGTCTCAGGTTCCATGTCGGATTTCAATCCCTAGCCATCGTCTGGCCCGAAAATACCGATTTCGGCCCATTTTTGTCGGGTGGTACGAAAATCGCCCGAAAAGTCCAGATGAAATCGACGACCTCGAGATACTTGTAGCATTCTTCTCCTAAATTTATGACTGTGTCTCGGGTTCCGTGTCAGATTTCAAACCCTTGCCATCGTCTGGCCCGAAAATACCGATTTCGGCCCATTTTTGTCGATTTGTACGAAAATCGCCCGAAAAGTACAGATGAAGTCGACGACAGCGAGATCCTTGTAGCATGCTTCTCTTAAATATATGACCGTGTCTCGGGTTCCGTGTCGGATTTCAAACCCTAACCATCGTCTGGCCCGAAAATATTGATTCCGGCCCATTATTGTTGGGTGGTATGAAAATCGCCTGAAAAGTCCAGATGAAAATCACGACCGCAAGATCCTTGTAGCATTCTTCTCCTATATTTATGACTGTATCTCGGGTTCCGTGTCGGATTTCAAACCCTAGCCAGTGTCTGGCCCGAAAAAACCCATTTTTGCCCATTTTTGTCGGGTGGTACGAAAATCGCGCGAAAAGTCCAGATGAAATAGACGACCGCGAGATCCTTGTAGCATTCTACTCCTAAATTTATGATTGTGTCTCAGGTTTCGTGTCGGATTTCAATCGCTAGCCGTCGTCTGGCCTGAAAATACCGATTTCGGCCCATTTTTGTCGGGTGGTACGAAAATCGCCCGAAATGTCCAGATTAAATCGAAGACCGCGAGATCCTTGTAGCATTCTTCTCCTAAAATTATGACTGTGTCTCGGGTTCGGAGTCGGATTTCAAATCCTAGCCATCGTCTGGCCCGAAAATATTGATTTCGGCCCATTTTTGTCGGGAAGTACGAAAATCGCCCGAAAAGTCTAGATGAAATCGACGACCGCAAGATCCTTGTAGCATTCTTCTCCTAAATTTATGACTGTATCTCGGGTTCCATGTCGGATTTCAAACACTAGCCATAGTCTGGCCCGAAAATACCGATTTCGGCCCATTTTTGTCGGGTGGTACGAAAATCGCTCGAAAAGTCTAGATGAAATTTACGACCGTAGGATCCTTGTGGCATTCTTCTCCTAAATTTATGACTGTGTCTCGGGTTCCGTGTCGGATTTCAAACCCTAGCCATCGTCTTGCCCGAAATTACCGATTTCGGCCCATTTTTGGCGGGGGGTCGAAAATCATCCGAAAAGTCCAGATGAAATCGACGACCGCGAGATCCTTGTAGCATTCTTCTCCTAAATTTATGACTGTGTCTTGGGTTTCGTGTCGGACTTCAAACCCTAGCCATCGTTTGGCCCGAAAATACCGATTTCGGCTCATTTTTGTCGGGTGGTACGAAAATCGTGCGAAAAGTCCAGATGAAATTGACGACCGCGAGATCCTGGTAGCATTCTTCTCCTAAATTTATGATTATGTCTCAGGTTCCGTGTCGGATTTCAAACCCTAGCCATCGTCTGGCCCGAAAATATCGATTTCGGCCCATTTTTTTCGGGTGGTACGAAAATCGCCCATAAGTCCAGATGAAATCGACGAACGCGAGATCCTTGTAGTATTCTTCTCCTAAATTTATGACTGTGTCTCAAGTTCCATGTCGGATTTCAAACCCTAGCCATCGTATGGCCCGAAAATACCGATTTCTCCACATTTTTGTCGGGTCGTACGAAAATCGGCCAAAAAGTCTAGATGAAAACGACGACCGCGAGATCCTTGTAGCATTCTATTCCTAAATTTATGATTGTGTCTTGGGTTCCGTGTTAGATTTCAAACCCTAGCCAGTGTCTGGCCCAAAAATACCGATTTCGGTCCATTTTTGTCGGGTGGTACGAAAATCGCGCGAAAAGTCCAGATGAAATCGACGACCGCCAGATCCTTGTAGCATTCTTCTCTTGAATTTATGATTGTGTCTTAGGTTCCATGTCGGATTTCAAACCCTAGCCATCGTCTGGCTCGAAAATACCGATTTCGGCCCATTTTTGTCGGGTGGTACGAAAATCGCCCGAAAAGTCCAGATGAAATCGACGACCGCGAGATCCTTGTAGCATTTTTCTCCTAAATTTATGACTGTGTCTCGGGTTCCGTGTCGGATTTCAAAACCTAGCCATCGTCTGGCCTGAAAATACCGATTTCGGCCCATTTTTGTCGATTTGTACGAAAATCGCCCGAAAAGTACAGATGAAATCGACAACTGCGAGATCCTTGTAGCATTCTTCTCCTAAATATATGACCGTGTCTCGGATTCCGTGTCGGATTTCAAACCCTAGCATTCGTTTGGCCCGAAAATACTGATTTCGGCCCATTTTTATCGGGTCGTATGAAAATCGCCCGAAAAGTCTTGATGAAATCGAGGGCCGCGAGATCCTTGTAGCATTCTTCTCCTAAATTTTTCACTGTGTCTCGGGTTCCGTGTCGGATTTCAAACCCTAGCCATCGTCTTGCCCGAAAATACCGATTTCGGCCCATTTTTGTCGGGTTGTACGAAAATCGCCCAAAAAGTCCAGATGAAATCGACGACCGCG
>JBBPBP010009777.1:746045-767754 GCA_037974735.1 Cicer chorassanicum
ATTTATCACTGTATCTCGGGTTTCGTGTCGGATTTCAAACACTAGCCATTGTCTGGCCCGAAAATACCGATTTCGGCCCATTTTTGTCGGGTGGTACGAAAATCGCTCGAAAGGTCCAGATGTAATCTACGACCGCGAGATCCTTGTAGCATTCTTCTCCTAAATTTATGATTGTGTCTCCGGTTCCGTGTTGGATTTCAAACCCAAGCCATCGTCTGGCCCGAAATTACCGATTTCGGCCCATTTTTGTAGGGTGGTACGAAAATCACCCAAAAAGTACAGATGAAATCGACGACCGCGAGATCCTTGTAGCATTCTTCTCCTAAATTTATGACTGTGTCTCGGGATCCGTGTCGGATTTCAAACTCTAGCCATCGTCTGGCCCGAAAATACCTATTTCGGCCCATTTTTGTAGGGTAGTACGAAAATCGCCCGAAAAGTCTAGATGAAATCGATCACCACAAGATCCTTGTAGCATTCTTCTCCTAAATTTATGACTGTATCTCGGGTTCCGTGTCGGATTTTAAACACTAGCCATAGTCTGGCCCGAGAATACCGATTTCGGCCCATTTTTGTCGGGTAGTACGAAAATCCCCCGAAAAGTCTAGATGAAATCGACGACCGCAAGATCCTTGTAGCATTCTTCTCCTAAATTTATCACTGTATCTCGGGTTTCGTGTCGGATTTCAAACACTAGCCATAGTCTGGCCCGAAAATACCGATTTCGGCCCATTTTTGTCGGGTGGTACGAAAGTCGCTCGAAAAGTCCAGATGAAATATACGACCGCAGGATCCTTGTTGCATTCTTCTCCTAAATTTATGACTGTGTCTCGGGTTCCGTGTCGGATTTCAAACCCTAGCCATCGTCTGGCCCGAAATTACCGATTTCGGCCCATTTTGGTCGGGTGGTACGAAAATCACCCGAAAAGTCCAAAGGAAATCGACGACCGCGAGATCCTTGTAGCATTCTTCTCCTAAATTTATGACTGTGTCTCGAGTTCCGTGTCGGACTTCAAACCCTAGCCATCGTTTGGCCCGAAAAAACCGATTTCGGCCCGTTTTTGTCGGGTGGTATGAAAATCGCCCGAAAAGTCCAGATGAAATCGACGACCGCGAGATCCTTGTAGCCTTCTTCTCCTAAATTTATGACTGTGTCTCGGGTTCCGTGTCGGATTTCAAACCCTAGCCATCGTCTGGCCCGAAAATATAGATTTCGGCCCATTTTTTTCGGGTGGTACGAAAATCGCCCATAAGTCCAGATGAAATCAACGACCGCGAGATCCTTGTAGTATTCTTCTCCTAAATTTATGACTCTGTCTCGGGTTCCTTGTCGGATTTCAAACCCTAGCCATCGTCTGGCCCGAAAATACTGATTTCGGCCCATTTTTGTCGATTTGTACGAAAATCGCCCCAAAAGTACAGATGAAATCGACGACCCCGAGATCCTTGTAGCATTCTTCTCCTAAATATATGACCGTGTCTCGGGTTCCGTGTCGGATTTCAAACCCTAGCCATCGTCTGGCCCGAAATTACCGATTTCGGCCCATTTTTGTCGGGTGGTATGAAAATCGCCGGAAAAGTCTAGATGAAATCGACGACCGCAAGATCCTTGTAGCATTCTTCTCCTAAATTTATGAATGTATCTTGGGTTCCATGTCGGATTTCAAACACTAGCCATAGTTTGGCCCGAAAATACCGATTTCGGCCCATTTTTGTCGGGTGGTACGAAAATCGCCCGAAAAGTCTAGATGAAATCGACGACCGCAAGATCCTTGTAGCATTCTTCTCCTAAATTTATGAATGTATCTCGGGTTCCATGTCGGATTTCAAACACTAGCCAAAGTCTGGCCCGAAAATACCGATTTCGGCCCATTTTTGTCGCGTGGTACGAAAATCGCTCGAAAGGTCCAGATGTAATCTACGACCGCGAGATCCTTGTAGCATTCTTCTCCTAAATTTATGATTGTGTCTCCGGTTCCGTGTTGGATTTCAAACCCAAGCCATCGTCTGGCCCGAAATTACCGATTTCGGCCCATTTTTGTCGGGTGGTACGAAAATCACCCAAAAAGTACAGATGAAATCGACGACCGCGAGATCCTTGTAGCATTCTTCTCCTAAATTTATGACTGTGTCTCGGGATCCGTGTCGGATTTCAAACCCTAGCCATCGTCTGGCCCGAAAATACCGATTTCGGCCCATTTTTGTCGGGTGGTACGAAAATCGCCCGAAAAGTCCAGATGAAATCGACGACCGCGAGATCCTTGTAGCATTCTTCTCCTATATTTATGAATGTGTCTCGGGTTCCGTGTCGGATTTCAAACCCTAGCCATCGTCTGGCCCGAAAATACCGATTTCGGCCCATTTTTGTCGGGTGGTACGAAAATCGCCCGAAAAGTGCAGATGAAATCGACGACCGCGAGATCCTTGTAGCATTCTTCTCCTAAATTTATGACTGTGTCTCGGGTTCCATGTCGGATTTCGAACCCTAGCCATCGTCTGGCCCAAAAATACCAATTTCGGCCAATTTTTTTCGGGTGGTACGAAAATCGCCCGAAAAGTCCAGATGAAATCGACGACCGCGAGATCCTTGTAGCATTCTTCTCCTAAATTTATGACTGTGTCTCGGGTTCCGTGTCGGATTTCAAACCCTAGCCATCGTCTGGCCCGAAAATATCGATTTCGGCCCATTTTTTTCGGGTGGTACGAAAATCGCCCATAAGTCCAGATGAAATCAACGACCGCGAGATCCTTGTAGTATTCTTCTCCTAAATTTATGACTCTGTCTCGGGTTCCTTGTCGGATTTCAAACCCTAGCCATCGTCTGGCCCGAAAATACTGATTTCGGCCCATTTTTGTCGATTTGTACGAAAATCGCCCCAAAAGTACAGATGAAATCGACGACCCCAAGATCCTTGTAGCATTCTTCTCCTAAATATATGACCGTGTCTCGGGTTCCGTGTCGGATTTCAAACCCTAGCCATCGTCTGGCCCGAAAATACCGATTTCGGCCCGTTTTTGTCGTGTGGTATGAAAATCGCCCGAAAAGTCCAGATGAAATCGACGACCGCGAGATCCTTGTAGCATTCTTCTCCTAAATTTATGACTGTGTCTCGGGTTCCGTGTCGGATTTCAAACCCTAGCCATCGTCTGGCCCGAAAATATCGATTTCGGCCCATTTTTTTCGGGTGGTACGAAAATCGCCCATAAGTCCAGATGAAATCAACGACCGCGAGATCCTTGTAGTATTCTTCTCCTAAATTTATGACTCTGTCTCGGGTTCCATGTCGGATTTCAAACCCTAGCCATCGTTTGGCCCGAAAATACTGATTTCGGCCCATTTTTGTCGATTTGTACGAAAATCGCCCCAAAAGTACAGATGAAATCGACGACCCCGAGATCCTTGTAGCATTCTTCTCCTAAATATATGACCGTGTCTCGGGTTCCGTGTCGGATTTCAAACCCTAGCCATCGTCTGGCCCAAAATTACCGATTTCGGCCCATTTTTGTCGGGTGGTATGAAAATCGCCCGAAAAGTCTAGATGAAATCGACGACCGCAAGATCCTTGTAGCATTCTTCTCCTAAATTTATGAATGTATCTCGGGTTCCATGTCGGATTTCAAACACTAGCCATAGTTTGGCACGAAAATACCGATTTCGGCCCATTTTTGTCGGGTCGTATGAAAATCGCCCGAAAAGTCCAGATGAAATCGACGACCGCGAGATCCTTGTAGCATTCTTCTCCTAAATTTTTGACTGTGTCTCGGGTTCCATGTCGGATTTCAAACCCTAGCCATCGTCTTGCCCGAAAATACCGATTTCGACCCATTTTTGTCGGGTTGTACGAAAATCGCCCAAAAAGTCCAGATGAAATTGACGACCGCGAGATCCTTGTAGCATTCTTCTCCTAAATTTATGACTGTGTCTCGGTATCCGTGTCGGATTTCAAACCCTAGCCATCGTCTTGCCCGAAAATACCGATTTCGGCCCATTTTTGTCGGGTTATACGAAAATCCCCTGAAAAGTCATGATGAAATCAACGACCCCGAGATCCTTGTAGCATTCTTCTCCTAAATTTATGATTGTGTCTCCGGTTACGTGTTGGATTTCAAACCCAAGCCATCGTCTGGCCTGAAATTACCGATTTCGGCCCATTTTTGTCGGGTGGTACGAAAATCACCCAAAAAGTACAGATGAAATCGACGACCGCGAGATCCTTGTAGCATTCTTCTCCTAAATTTATGACTGTATCTCGGGTTCCGTGTCGGATTTTAAACACTAGCCATAGTCTGGCCCGAAAATACCGATTTCGGCCCATTATTGTCGGGTAGTACGAAAATCCCCCAAAAAGTCTAGATGAAATCGACGACCGCAAGATCCTTGTAGCATTCTTCTCCTAAATTTATCACTGTATCTCGGGTTTCGTGTCGGATTTCAAACACTAGCCATAGTGTGGCCCGAAAATACCGATTTCGGCCCATTTTTGTCGAGAGGTACGAAAATCGCCCGAAAAGTCCTGATGAAATCTACGACCGCAGGATCCTTGTAGCATTCTTCTCCTAAATTTATGACTGTGTCTCGGGTTCCGTGTCGGATTTCAAACCCTAGCCATCGTCTGGCCCGAAATTACCGATTTCGGCCCATTTTGGTCGGGTGGTACGAAAATCACCCGAAAAGTCCAGAGGAAATCGACGACCGCGAGATCCTTGTAGCATTCTTCTCCTAAATTTATGACTGTGTCTCGAGTTCCGTGTCGGACTTCAAACCCTAGCCATCGTTTGGCCCGAAAATACCGATTTCGGCCCGTTTTTGTCGGGTGGTATGAAAATCGCCCGAAAAGTCCAGATGAAATCGACGACCGCGAGATCCTTGTAGCATTCTTCTCCTAAATTTATGACTGTGTCTCGGGTTCCGTGTCGGATTTCAAACCCTAGCCATCGTCTGGCCCGAAAATATCGATTTCGGCCCATTTTTTTCGGGTGGTACGAAAATCGCCCATAAGTCCAGATGAAATCAACGACCGCGAGATCCTTGTAGTATTCTTCTCCTAAATTTATGACTCTGTCTCGGGTTCCTTGTCGGATTTCAAACCCTAGCCATCGTCTGGCCCGAAAATACTGATTTCGGCCCATTTTTGTCGATTTGTACAAAAATCGCCCCAAAAGTACAGATGAAATCGACGACCCCGAGATCCTTGTAGCATTCTTCTCCTAAATATATGAGCGTGTCTCGGGTTCCGTGTCGGATTTCAAACCCTAGCCATCGTCTGGCTCGAAATTACCGATTTCGGCCCATTTTTGTCGGGTGGTATGAAAATCGCCGGAAAAGTCTAGATGAAATCGACGACCGCAAGATCCTTGTAGCATTCTTCTCCTAAATTTATGATTGTGTCTCCGATCCGTGTTGGATTTCAAACCCAAGCCATCGTCTGGCCCGAAATTACCGATTTCGGCCCATTTTTGTAGGGTGGTACGAAAATCACCCAAAAAGTACAGATGAAATCGACGACCGCGAGATCCTTGTAGCATTCTTCTCCTAAATTTATGACTGTGTCTCGGGATCCGTGTCGGATTTCAAACTCTAGCCATCGTCTGGCCCGAAAATACCTATTTCGGCCCATTTTTGTAGGGTAGTACGAAAATCGCCCGAAAAGTCTAGATGAAATCGATCACCACAAGATCCTTGTAGCATTCTTCTCCTAAATTTATGACTGTATCTCGGGTTCCGTGTCGGATTTTAAACACTAGCCATAGTCTGGCCCGAGAATACCGATTTCGGCCCATTTTTGTCGGGTAGTACGAAAATCCCCCGAAAAGTCTAGATGAAATCGACGACCGCAAGATCCTTGTAGCATTCTTCTCCTAAATTTATCACTGTATCTCGGGTTTCGTGTCGGATTTCAAACACTAGCCATAGTCTGGCCCGAAAATACCGATTTCGGCCCATTTTTGTCGGGTGGTACGAAAGTCGCTCGAAAAGTCCAGATGAAATATACGACCGCAGGATCCTTGTTGCATTCTTCTCCTAAATTTATGACTGTGTCTCGGGTTCCGTGTCGGATTTCAAACCCTAGCCATCGTCTGGCCCGAAATTACCGATTTCGGCCCATTTTGGTCGGGTGGTACGAAAATCACCCGAAAAGTCCAAAGGAAATCGACGACCGCGAGATCCTTGTAGCATTCTTCTCCTAAATTTATGACTGTGTCTCGAGTTCCGTGTCGGACTTCAAACCCTAGCCATCGTTTGGCCCGAAAAAACCGATTTCGGCCCGTTTTTGTCGGGTGGTATGAAAATCGCCCGAAAAGTCCAGATGAAATCGACGACCGCGAGATCCTTGTAGCCTTCTTCTCCTAAATTTATGACTGTGTCTCGGGTTCCGTGTCGGATTTCAAACCCTAGCCATCGTCTGGCCCGAAAATATAGATTTCGGCCCATTTTTTTCGGGTGGTACGAAAATCGCCCATAAGTCCAGATGAAATCAACGACCGCGAGATCCTTGTAGTATTCTTCTCCTAAATTTATGACTCTGTCTCGGGTTCCTTGTCGGATTTCAAACCCTAGCCATCGTTTGGCCCGAAAATACTGATTTCGGCCCATTTTTGTCGATTTGTACGAAAATCGCCCCAAAAGTACAGATGAAATCGACGACCCCGAGATCCTTGTAGCATTCTTCTCCTAAATATATGACCGTGTCTCGGGTTCCGTGTCGGATTTCAAACCCTAGCCATCGTCTGGCCCAAAATTACCGATTTCGGCCCATTTTTGTCGGGTGGTATGAAAATCGCCCGAAAAGTCTAGATGAAATCGACGACCGCAAGATCCTTGTAGCATTCTTCTCCTAAATTTATGAATGTATCTCGGGTTCCATGTCGGATTTCAAACACTAGCCATAGTTTGGCACGAAAATACCGATTTCGGCCCATTTTTGTCGGGTCGTATGAAAATCGCCCGAAAAGTCCAGATGAAATCGACGACCGCGAGATCCTTGTAGCATTCTTCTCCTAAATTTTTGACTGTGTCTCGGGTTCCATGTCGGATTTCAAACCCTAGCCATCGTCTTGCCCGAAAATACCGATTTCGACCCATTTTTGTCGGGTTGTACGAAAATCGCCCAAAAAGTCCAGATGAAATTGACGACCGCGAGATCCTTGTAGCATTCTTCTCCTAAATTTATGACTGTGTCTCGGTATCCGTGTCGGATTTCAAACCCTAGCCATCGTCTTGCCCGAAAATACCGATTTCGGCCCATTTTTGTCGGGTTATACGAAAATCCTCTGAAAAGTCATGATGAAATCAACGACCCCGAGATCCTTGTAGCATTCTTCTCCTAAAATTATGACTGTGTCTCGGGTTCGGAGTCGGATTTCAAACCCTAGCCATCGTCTGGCACGAAAATACCGATTTCAACCTATTTTTGTCTTGTAGTACGAAAATCGCCCGAAAAGTCTAGATGAAATCAACGACCGCAAGATCCTTATAGCATTCTTCTCCTAAGTTTTTGACTGTGTCTCGGGTTCTGTGTCGGTTTTCAAACCCTACCCTTCGTTTGGCCCGAAAATACCGATTTCGGCCCATTTTTGTCGCGTGGTACGAATATCGCGCGAAAAGTCTAGATCAAATCGACGACCGCGAGATCCTTGTAGCATTCTTCTCCTTAATTTATGACTGTGTCTCGGGTTCCGTGTCGGATTTCAAACCCTAGCCATCGTCGTGCCCAAAAATACCGATTTCGACTCATTTTTGTCGAGTTGTACGAAAATCGCCCAAAAATGACAGATGAAATCAACGACCCCGAGATCCTTGTAGCATTCTTCTCCTAAATTTATGACTGTGTCTCGAGTTCCGTGTCGGACTTCAAACCCTAGCCATCGTTTGGCCCGAAAATACCGATTTCGGCCCGTTTTTGTCGGGTGGTATGAAAATCGCCCGAAAAGTCCAGATGAAATCGACGACCGCGAGATCCTTGTAGCATTCTTCTCCTAAATTTATGACTGTGTCTCGGGTTCCGTGTCGGATTTCAAACCCTAGCCATCGTCTGGCCCGAAAATATCGATTTCGGCCCATTTTTTTCGGGTGGTACGAAAATCGCCCATAAGTCCAGATGAAATCAACGACCGCGAGATCCTTGTAGTATTCTTCTCCTAAATTTATGACTCTGTCTCGGGTTCCTTGTCGGATTTCAAACCCTAGCCATCGTCTGGCCCGAAAATACTGATTTCGGCCCATTTTTGTCGATTTGTACGAAAATCGCCCCAAAAGTACAGATGAAATCGACGACCCCGAGATCCTTGTAGCATTCTTCTCCTAAATATATGACCGTGTCTCGGGTTCCGTGTCGGATTTCAAACCCTAGCCATCGTCTGGCCCGAAATTACCGATTTCGGCCCATTTTTGTCGGGTGGTATGAAAATCGCCGGAAAAGTCTAGATGAAATCGACGACCGCAAGATCCTTGTAGCATTCTTCTCCTAAATTTATGAATGTATCTTGGGTTCCATGTCGGATTTCAAACACTAGCCATAGTTTGGCCCGAAAATACCGATTTCGGCCCATTTTTGTCGGGTGGTACGAAAATCGCCCGAAAAGTCTAGATGAAATCGACGACCGCAAGATCCTTGTAGCATTCTTCTCCTAAATTTATGAATGTATCTCGGGTTCCATGTCGGATTTCAAACACTAGCCAAAGTCTGGCCCGAAAATACCGATTTCGGCCCATTTTTGTCGCGTGGTACGAAAATCGCTCGAAAGGTCCAGATGTAATCTACGACCGCGAGATCCTTGTAGCATTCTTCTCCTAAATTTATGATTGTGTCTCCGGTTCCGTGTTGGATTTCAAACCCAAGCCATCGTCTGGCCCGAAATTACCGATTTCGGCCCATTTTTGTCGGGTGGTACGAAAATCACCCAAAAAGTACAGATGAAATCGACGACCGCGAGATCCTTGTAGCATTCTTCTCCTAAATTTATGACTGTGTCTCGGGATCCGTGTCGGATTTCAAACCCTAGCCATCGTCTGGCCCGAAAATACCGATTTCGGCCCATTTTTGTAGGGTAGTACGAAAATCGCCCGAAAAGTCTAGATGAAATCGATGACCACAAGATCCTTGTAGCATTCTTCTCCTAAATTTATGACTTTATCTCGGGTTCCGTGTCGGATTTTAAACACTAGCCATAGTCTGGCCCGAAAATACCGATTTCGGCCCATTTTTGTCGGGTAGTACGAAATTCCCCCGAAAAGTCTAGATGAAATCGACGACCGCAAGATCCTTGTAGCATTCTTCTCCTAAATTTATCACTGTATCTCGGGTTTCGTGTCGGATTTCAAACACTAGCCATAGTCTGGCCCGAAAATACCGATTTCGGCCCATTTTTGTCGGGTGGTACGAAAATCGCCCGAAAAGTCCAGATGAAATCTACGACCACAGGATCCTTGTTGCATTCTTCTCCTAAATTTATGACTGTGTCTCGGGTTCCGTGTCGGATTTCAAACCCTAGCCATCGTCTGGCCCGAAATTACCAATTTCGGCCCATTTTGGTCGGGTGGTACGAAAATCACCCGAAAAGTCCAGAGGAAATCGACGACCGCGAGATCCTTGTAGCATTCTTCTCCTAAATTTATGACTGTGTCTCGGGTTCCGTGTCGGACTTCAAACCCTAGCCATCGTTTGGCCCGAAAAAACCGATTTCGGCCCGTTTTTGTCGGGTGGTATGAAAATCGCCCGAAAAGTCCAGATGAAATCGACGACCGCGAGATCCTTGTAGCCTTCTTCTCCTAAATTTATGACTGTGTCTCGGGTTCCGTGTCGGATTTCAAACCCTAGCCATCGTCTGGCCCGAAAATATAGATTTCGGCCCATTTTTTTCGGGTGGTACGAAAATCGCCCATAAGTCCAGATGAAATCAACGACCGCGAGATCCTTGTAGTATTCTTCTCCTAAATTTATGACTCTGTCTCGGGTTCCTTGTCGGATTTCAAACCCTAGCCATCGTTTGGCCCGAAAATACTGATTTCGGCCCATTTTTGTCGATTTGTACGAAAATCGCCCCAAAAGTACAGATGAAATCGACGACCCCGAGATCCTTGTAGCATTCTTCTCCTAAATATATGACCGTGTCTCGGGTTCCGTGTCGGATTTCAAACCCTAGCCATCGTCTGGCCCAAAATTACCGATTTCGGCCCATTTTTGTCGGGTGGTATGAAAATCGCCCGAAAAGTCTAGATGAAATCGACGACCGCAAGATCCTTGTAGCATTCTTCTCCTAAATTTATGAATGTATCTCGGGTTCCATGTCGGATTTCAAACACTAGCCATAGTTTGGCACGAAAATACCGATTTCGGCCCATTTTTGTCGGGTCGTATGAAAATCGCCCGAAAAGTCCAGATGAAATCGACGACCGCGAGATCCTTGTAGCATTCTTCTCCTAAATTTTTGACTGTGTCTCGGGTTCCATGTTTGATTTCAAACCCTAGCCATCGTCTTGCCCGAAAATACCGATTTCGACCCATTTTTGTCGGGTTGTACGAAAATCGCCCAAAAAGTCCAGATGAAATTGACGACCGCGAGATCCTTGTAGCATTCTTCTCCTAAATTTATGACTGTGTCTCGGTATCCGTGTCGGATTTCAAACCCTAGCCATCGTCTTGCCCGAAAATACCGATTTCGGCCCATTTTTGTCGGGTTATACGAAAATCCCCTGAAAAGTCATGATGAAATCAACGACCCCGAGATCCTTGTAGCATTCTTCTCCTAAATTTATGATTGTGTCTCCGGTTACGTGTTGGATTTCAAACCCAAGCCATCGTCTGGCCTGAAATTACCGATTTCGGCCCATTTTTGTCGGGTGGTACGAAAATCACCCAAAAAGTACAGATGAAATCGACGACCGCGAGATCCTTGTAGCATTCTTCTCCTAAATTTATGACTGTATCTCGGGTTCCGTGTCGGATTTTAAACACTAGCCATAGTCTGGCCCGAAAATACCGATTTCGGCCCATTATTGTCGGGTAGTACGAAAATCCCCCAAAAAGTCTAGATGAAATCGACGACCGCAAGATCCTTGTAGCATTCTTCTCCTAAATTTATCACTGTATCTCGGGTTTCGTGTCGGATTTCAAACACTAGCCATAGTGTGGCCCGAAAATACCGATTTCGGCCCATTTTTGTCGAGAGGTACGAAAATCGCCCGAAAAGTCCTGATGAAATCTACGACCGCAGGATCCTTGTAGCATTCTTCTCCTAAATTTATGACTGTGTCTCGGGTTCCGTGTCGGATTTCAAACCCTAGCCATCGTCTGGCCCGAAATTACCGATTTCGGCCCATTTTGGTCGGGTGGTACGAAAATCACCCGAAAAGTCCAGAGGAAATCGACGACCGCGAGATCCTTGTAGCATTCTTCTCCTAAATTTATGACTGTGTCTCGAGTTCCGTGTCGGACTTCAAACCCTAGCCATCGTTTGGCCCGAAAATACCGATTTCGGCCCGTTTTTGTCGGGTGGTATGAAAATCGCCTGAAAAGTCCAGATGAAATCGACGACCGCGAGATCCTTGTAGCATTCTTCTCCTAAATTTATGACTGTGTCTCGGGTTCCGTGTCGGATTTCAAACCCTAGCCATCGTCTGGCCCGAAAATATCGATTTCGGCCCATTTTTGTCGGGTGGTACGAAAATCGCCCGAAAAGTCCAGATGAAATCGACGACCGCGAGATCCTTGTAGCATTCTTCTCCAAAATTTATGACTATGTCTCGGGTTCCGTGTCGGATTTCAAACCCTAGCCATCGTCTGGCCCGAAAATACCGATTTCGGCCCATTTTTGTCGGGTGGTACGAAAATCGCCCGAAAAGTCCAGATGAAATCGACGACCGCGAGATCTTTGTAGCATTCTTCTCCTAAATTTATGACTGTGTCTCGGGTTCCGTGTCGGATTTCAAACCCTAGCCATCGTTTGGCTCGAAAATAACGATTTCGGCCCATTTTTGTCGATTTGTACTAAAATCCCTTCAAAAGTACAGATGAAATCGACGACCGCGAGATCCTGTTAGCATTCTTCTCCTAAATTTATGACTGTGTCTCGGGTTCCGTGTCGGATTTCAAACCCTAGCCATCGTATGGCCCGAAAATACCGATTTTGACCCATTTTTGTCAGGCCGTACGAAAATCGGCCGAAAAGTCTAAATGAAATCGACGACCGCGAGATCCTTGTAGCATTTTTCTCCTAAAATTATGAGTGTGTTTCGGGTTCCGTGTCAGATATCAAACCCTAGCCAGTGTCTTGCCCGATAATACCGATTTCGGCCCATTTTTGTCGGGTGGTATGAAAATCGCTCGGAACATCCAGATGAAATCGACGACCGCGAGATCCTTGTAGCATTCTTCTCCTAAATTTATTACTGTGTCTCGGGTTCGGAGTCGGATTTCAAACCCTAGCCATCGTCTGGCTAGAAAATACCGATTTCGGCCCATTTTTGTCGGGTGGTACGAAAATCGTCCGAAAAGTCTAGATGAAATCGACGACCGCGAGATCCTTGTAGCATTCTTCTCCTAAATTTATGATTGTGTCTCAGGTTCTGTGTCGGATTTGAAACCCTAGCCGTCGTCTAGCCCGAAAATAACGATTTCGGCCCATTTTTGTCGAGTGGTACGAAAATCGCCCAAAATGTCCAGATGAAATCGACGACGGCGAGATCCTTGTAGCATTCTTCTCATAAATTTATGACTGTGTCTCGGGTTCGGAGTCGGATTTAAAAACCCTAGCCATCGTCTTGCCAGAAAATACCGATTTCGGCCCATTTTTGTCGGGTTGTACGAAAATCACCCGAAAAGTCCAGATGAAATCGACAACCGCGAGATCCTTGTAGCATTCTTCTCCTAAATTTATGATTGTGTCTCAGGTTCCGTGTCGGATTTCAAACCCTAGCCGTCGTCTGGCCCGAAAATACCGATTTCGGCCCATTTTTGTCGAGTGGTACGAAAACGCCCGAAATGTCCACATGAAATCGACGACCGCGAGATCCTTGTAGCATTCTTCTCCTAAATTTATGACTGTGTCTCGGGTTCGGAGTCGGATTTCAAACCCTAGCCATCGTCTTGCCCGAAAATACCGATTTCGGCCTATTTTTGTCGGGTTGTACGAAAATCGCCCGAAAAGTCCAGATGAAATCGACGACCGCGAGATCCTTGTAGCATTCTTCTCCTAAATTTATGACTGTGTCTCGGGATCCGTGTCGGATTTCAAACCCTAGCCATCGTCTTGCCCGAAAATACCGATTTCGGCCCATTTTTGTCGGGTTGTACGAAAATCCCCTGAAAAGTCATGATGAAATCAACGACCCCGAGATCCTTGTAGCATTCTTCTCCTAAAATTATGACTGTGTCTCGGGTTCGGAGTCGGATTTAAACCCTAGCCATCGTCTGGCCCGAAAATACCGATTTCAGCCTATTTTTGTCTTGTAGTACGAAAATCGCCCGAAAAGTCTAGATGAAATCGACGACCGCAAGATCCTTGTAGCATTCTTCTCCTAAATTTATGACTGTATCTCGGGTTCCATGTCGGATTTCAGACACTAGCCATAGTCTGGCCCGAAAATACTGATTTCGGGCCATTTTTGTCGGGTGGTACGAAAATCGCCCGAAAAGTCCAGATGAAATCTACGACTGCAGGATCCTTGTAGCATTCTTCTCCTAAATTTATGACTTTGTCTCGGGTTCCGTGTCGGATTTCAAACCCTAACCATCGTCTGGCCCGAAATTATCGATTTTGGCCCATTTTTGTCGAGTTGTACGAAAATCGCCCAAAAAGTCCAGATGAAATCGACGACCGCGAGATCCTTGTAACATTCTTCTCCTAAATTTATGATTGTGTCTCAGGTTCCATGTCGGATTTCAAAATCTAGCCGTCGTCTGGCCCGAAAATACCGATTTCGGCCCATTTTTGTAGGGTGGTACGAAAATCGCCCGAAATGTCCAGATGAAATCGTTGACCGTGAGATCCTTGTAGCATTCTTCTCCTAAATTTATGACTGTGTCTCAGGTTCGGAGTTGGATTTCAAACCCTAGCCATCGTCTGGCCAGGAAATACAGATTTTGGCCCATTTTTGTCTGGTGGTACGAAAATCGCCCGAAAAGTCTAGATAAAATTGACGACCGCGAGATCCTTGTAGCATTCTTCTCCTAAATTTATGACTGTGTCTCGGGATCCGTGTCGGATTTCAAACCCTAGCCATCGTCTGACCCGAAATTACCGATTTCGGCCTATTTTTGTCGGGTGGTACGAAAATCGCACGAAAAGTCTAGATGAAATCGACGACCGCAAGATCCTTGTAGCATTCTTCTCCTAAATTTATGAATGTATCTCAGGTTCCATGTCGGATTTCAAACACTAGCCATAGTGTGGCCCGAAAATACCAATTTCGGCCAATTTTTGTCGCGTGGTACGAAAATCGCTCGAAAATTCCAGATGAAATCTACGACCGCGAGATCCATGTAGCATTCTTCTCCTAAATTTATGACTATGTCTCAGGTTCCGTGTCGGATCTCACACCCTAACCATCGTCTTGTCCGAAATTTCCGATTTCGGCCCATTTTTGTCGGGTGGTACGAAAATATCCCAAAAAGTCCAGATGAAATCGACGACCGCGAGATCCTTGTAGCATTCTTCTCCTAAATTTGTGACTGTGTCTCGGGATCTGTGTCGGATTTCAAACCATAGCAATCGTCTTGCCCGAAAATACCGATTTCGGCCCATTTTTGTCGGGTTGTACGAAAATCCCCTGAAAAGTCATGATGAAATCAACGACCCCGAGATCCTTGTAGCATTCTTCTCCTAAAATTATGACTGTGTCTCGGGTTCGGAGTCGGATTTCAAACCCTAGCCATCGTCTGGCCCGAAAAGTCTAGATGAAATCGACGACCGCAAGATCCTTGTAGCATTCTTCTCCTAAATTTATGACTGTGTCTCGGGTTTCGTATCGGATTTCAAACCCTAGCCATCGTCTGGCCCGAAAATACCGATTTCGGCCCATTTTTGTCGATTTGTACGAAAATCGTCTGAAAAGTACAGATGAAATCGACGACCGTGAGATCCTTGTAGCATTCTTCTCCTAAATTTATGACTGTGTCTCAGGTTCGGAGTCGGATTTCAAACCCTAGCCATCGTCTGGCCAGAAAATACAGATTTCGGCCCATTTTTGTCGGGTGGTACGAAAATCGCCCGAAAAGTCTAGATAAAATTGACGACGGCGAGATCCTTGTAGCATTCTTCTCCTAAATTTATGATTGTGTCTCAAATTCCGTGTCGGATTTAAAACCCTAGCAGCTGTCTGGCCCGAAAATACCGATTTCGGCCCATTTTTGTCGGGTGGTACGAAAATTGCCTGAAATGGCCAGATGAAATCGACGACCGCGAGATCCTTGTAGCATTCTTCTCCCAAATTTATGAATGTGTCTCGGGTTCGGAATCGGATTTCAAACCCTAGCCATCGTCTGACCCGAAATTACCGATTTCGGCCTATTTTTGTCTGGTGGTACGAAAATCGCACGAAAAGTCTAGATGAAATCGACGACCGCAAGATCCTTGTAGCATTCTTCTCCTAAATTTATAAATGTATCTCGGGTTCCATGTCGGATTTCAAACACTAGCCATAGTCTGGCCCGAAAATACCAATTTCGGCCCATTTTTGTCGCGTGGTACGAAAATCGCTCGAAAATTCCAGATGAAATCTACGACCGCGAGATCCATGTAGCATTCTTCTCCTAAATTTATGACTGTGTCTCAGGTTCCGTGTCGGATCTCACACCCTAGCCATCGTCTTTCCCGAAATTACCGATTTCGGCCCATTTTTGTCGGGTGGTACGAAAATATCCCAAAAAGTCCAGATGAAATCGACGACCGCGAGATCCTTGTAGCATTCTTCTCCTAAATTTATGACTGTGTCTCGGGATCCGTGTCGGATTTCAAACCCTAGCCATCGTCTTGCCCGAAAATACCGATTTCGGCCCATTTTTGTCGGGTTGTACGAAAATCCCCTGAAAAGTCATGATGAAATCAACGACCCCGAGATCCTTGTAGCATTCTTCTCCTAAAATTATGACTGTGTCTCGGGTTCGGAGTCGGATTTAAACCCTAGCCATCGTCTGGCCCGAAAATACCGATTTCAGCCTATTTTTGTCTTGTAGTACGAAAATCGCCCGAAAAGTCTAGATGAAATCGACGACCACAAGATCCTTGTAGCATTCTTCTCCTAAATTTATGACTGTATCTCGGGTTCCATGTCGGATTTCAGACACTAGCCATAGTCTGGCCCGAAAATACTGATTTCGGCCCATTTTTGTCGGGTGGTACGAAAATCGCCCGAAAAGTCCAGATGAAATCAACGACCCCGAGATCCTTGTAGCATTCTTCCCCTAAAATTATGACTGTGTCTCGGGTTCGGAGTCGGATTTCAAACCCTAGCCATCGTCTGGCCCGAAAATACCGATTTCAGCCTATTTTGTCTTGTAGTACTAAAATCGCCCGAAAAGTCTAGATGAAATCGACGACCGCAAGATCCTTGTAGCATTCTTCTCCTAAATTTATGACTGTGTCTCGGGTTCCGTATCGGATTTCAAACCCTAGCCATCGTCTGGCCCGAAAATACCGATTTCGGCCCATTTTTGTCGATTTGTACGAAAATCGCCCGAAAAGTACAGATGAAATCGATGACCGCGAGATCCTTGTAGCATTCTTCTCCTAAATATATGACCGTGTCTCGGGTTCCGTGTCGGATTTCAAACCCTAGCCATCGTCTTGCCCGAAAATACCGATTTCGACCCATTTTTGTCGAGTTGTACGAAAATCGCCCAAAAAGTCCAGATGAAATCGACGACCGCGAGATCCTTGTAGCATTCTTCTCCTAAATTTATGATTGTGTCTCAGGTTCCGTGTCGGATTTCAAACCCTAGCCGTCGTCTGGCCCGAAAATACCGATTTCGGCCCATTTTTGTAGGGTGGTACGAAAATCGCCCGAAATGTCCAGATGAAATCGACGACCGTGAGATCCTTGTAGCATTCTTCTCCTAAATTTATGACTGTGTCTCAGGTTCGGAGTCGGATTTCAAATGCTAGCCATCGTCTGGCCAGAAAATACAGATTTCGGCCCATTTTTGTCGGGTGGTACGAAAATCGCCCGAAAAGTCTAGATAAAATTGACGACCGCGAGATCCTTGTAGCATTCTTCTCCTAAATTTATGATTGTGTCTAAAATTCCGTGTCGGATTTAAAACCCTAGCAGTCGTCTGGCCCGAAAATACCGATTTCGGCCCATTTTTGTCGGGTGGTACGAAAATTGCCTGAAATGGCCAGATGAAATCGACGACCGCGAGATCCTTGTAGCATTCTTCTCCCAAATTTATGAATGTGTCTCGGGTTCGGAATCGGATTTCAAACCCTAGCCATCGTCTGACCCGAAATTACCGATTTCGGCCTATTTTTGTCTGGTGGTACGAAAATCGCACGAAAAGTCTAGATGAAATCGACGACCGCAAGATCCTTGTAGCATTCTTCTCCTAAATTTATGAATGTACCTCGGGTTCCATGTCGGATTTCAAACACTAGCCATAGTCTGGCCCGAAAATACCAATTTCGGCCCATTTTTGTCGCGTGGTACGAAAATCGCTCGAAAATTCCAGATGAAATCTACGACCGCGAGATCCATGCAGCATTCTTCTCCTAAATTTATGACTGTGTCTCAGGTTCCGTGTCGGATCTCACACCCTAGCCATCGTCTTGCCCGAAATTACCGATTTCGGCCCATTTTTGTCGGGTGGTACGAAAATATCCCAAAAAGTCCAGATGAAATCGACGACCGCGAGATCCTTGTAGCATTCTTCTCCTAAATTTATGACTGTGTCTCGGGATCCGTGTCGGATTTCAAACCCTAGCCATCGTCTTGCCCGAAAATACCGATTTCGGCCCATTTTTGTCGGGTTGTACGAAAATCCCCTGAAAAGTCATGATGAAATCAACGACCCCGAGATCCTTGTAGCATTCTTCTCCTAAAATTATGACTGTGTCTCGGGTTCGGAGTCGGATTTAAACCCTAGCCATCGTCTGGCCCGAAAATACCGATTTCAGCCTATTTTTGTCTTGTAGTACGAAAATCGCCCGAAAAGTCTAGATGAAATCGACGACCGCAAGATCCTTGTAGCATTCTTCTCCTAAATTTATGACTGTATCTCGGGTTCCATGTCGGATTTCAGACACTAGCCATAGTCTGGCCCGAAAATACTGATTTCGGGCCATTTTTGTCGGGTGGTACGAAAATCGCCCGAAAAGTCCAGATGAAATCTACGACTGCAGGATCCTTGTAGCATTCTTCTCCTAAATTTATGACTTTGTCTCGGGTTCCGTGTCGGATTTCAAACCCTAACCATCGTCTGGCCCGAAATTATCGATTTTGGCCCATTTTTGTCGAGTTGTACGAAAATCGCCCAAAAAGTCCAGATGAAATCGACGACCGCGAGATCCTTGTAACATTCTTCTCCTAAATTTATGATTGTGTCTCAGGTTCCATGTCGGATTTCAAAATCTAGCCGTCGTCTGGCCCGAAAATACCGATTTCGGCCCATTTTTGTAGGGTGGTACGAAAATCGCCCGAAATGTCCAGATGAAATCGTTGACCGTGAGATCCTTGTAGCATTCTTCTCCTAAATTTATGACTGTGTCTCAGGTTCGGAGTTGGATTTCAAACCCTAGCCATCGTCTGGCCAGGAAATACAGATTTTGGCCCATTTTTGTCTGGTGGTACGAAAATCGCCCGAAAAGTCTAGATAAAATTGACGACCGCGAGATCCTTGTAGCATTCTTCTCCTAAATTTATGACTGTGTCTCGGGATCCGTGTCGGATTTCAAACCCTAGCCATCGTCTGACCCGAAATTACCGATTTCGGCCTATTTTTGTCGGGTGGTACGAAAATCGCACGAAAAGTCTAGATGAAATCGACGACCGCAAGATCCTTGTAGCATTCTTCTCCTAAATTTATGAATGTATCTCAGGTTCCATGTCGGATTTCAAACACTAGCCATAGTGTGGCCCGAAAATACCAATTTCGGCCAATTTTTGTCGCGTGGTACGAAAATCGCTCGAAAATTCCAGATGAAATCTACGACCGCGAGATCCATGTAGCATTCTTCTCCTAAATTTATGACTATGTCTCAGGTTCCGTGTCGGATCTCACACCCTAACCATCGTCTTGTCCGAAATTTCCGATTTCGGCCCATTTTTGTCGGGTGGTACGAAAATATCCCAAAAAGTCCAGATGAAATCGACGACCGCGAGATCCTTGTAGCATTCTTCTCCTAAATTTGTGACTGTGTCTCGGGATCTGTGTCGGATTTCAAACCATAGCAATCGTCTTGCCCGAAAATACCGATTTCGGCCCATTTTTGTCGGGTTGTACGAAAATCCCCTGAAAAGTCATGATGAAATCAACGACCCCGAGATCCTTGTAGCATTCTTCTCCTAAAATTATGACTGTGTCTCGGGTTCAGAGTCGGATTTCAAACCCTAGCCATCGTCTGGCCCGAAAATACCGATTTCAGCCTATTTTTGTCTTGTAGTACGAAAATCGCCCGAAAAGTCTAGATGAAATCGACGACCGCAAGATCCTTGTAGCATTCTTCTCCTAAATTTATGACTGTATCTCGGGTTCCGTGTCGGATTTCAAACACTAGCCATAGTCTGGCCCGAAAATACTGATTTCGGCCCATTTTTGTCGGGTGGTACGAAAATCGCCCGAAAAGTCCAGATGAAATCTACGACTGCAGGATCCTTGTAGCATTCTTCTCCTAAATTTATGACTTTGTCTCGGGTTCCGTGTCGGATTTCAAACCCTAACCATTGTTTGGCCCGAAATTACCGATTTCGGCCCATTTTTGTTGGGTTGTACGAAAATCACCCGAAAGTCCAGATGAAATCGATGACCGCGAGATCCTTGTAGCATTCTTCTCCTAAATTTATGACTGTGTCTCAGGTTCCGTGTCGGACTTCAAACCCTAGCCAACGTTTGGCCCGAAAATACCGATTTCGGCCCATTTTTTTCGGGTGGTACGAAAATCGCCCAAAAAGTCCAGATGAATTCGACGACCGCGAGATCCTTGTAGTATTCTTCTCCTAAATTTATGACTGTGTCTCGGGTTCCTTGTCGGATTTCAAACCCTAGCCATCGTCTGGCCCGAAAATACCGATTTCGGCCTATTTTTGTGAGGTGGTACGAAAATCGCCCGAAAAGACCTGATGAAATTGACGACCGCGAGATCCTTGTAGCATTCTTCTCCTAAATTTATGACTGTGTCTCAAGTTCCATGTCGGATTTCAAACCCTAGCCATCGTATGGCCCGAAAATACCGATTTCTCCACATTTTTGTCGGGTCGTACGAAAATCGGCCAAAAAGTCTAGATGAAAACGACGACCGCGAGATCCTTGTAGCATTCTATTCCTAAATTTATGATTGTGTCTCAGGTTCCATGTCGGATTTCAAACCCTAGCCATCGTCTGGCCCGAAAATACCGATTTCGGCCCATTTTTGTCGGGTCGTATGAAAATCGCCCGAAAAGTTCAGATGAAATCGACGACCGCGAGATCCTTTTAGCATTCTTCTCCTAAATTTTTGACTGTGTCTCGGGTTCCGTGTCGAATTTCAAACCCTAACCATCGTCTTGCCCGAAAATACCGATTTCGGCCCATTTTTGTAGGGTTGTACGAAAATCGCCCAAAAAGTCCAGATGAAATCGACGACCGCGAGATCCTTGTAGCATTCTTCTCCTAAATTTATGATTGAGTCTCAGGTTCCGTGTCGGATTTCAAACCCTAGCCGTTGCTGGCCCGAAAATACCGATTTCGGCCCATTTTTGTTGGGTGGTACAAAAAATCGCCCGAAATGTCTAGATGAAATCGACGACCGCGAGATCCTTGTAGCATTCTTCTCCTAAATATATGATTGTGACTCGGGTTCGGAGTCGGATTTCAAACCCTAGCCATCGTCTGGCCCGAAATTACCGATTTCGGCCCATTTTTGTCGAGTGGTACAAAAATCGCCCGAAAAGTCTAGATGAAATCGACGACCGCAAGATCCTTGTAGCATTCTTCTCCTAAATTTATGAATGTATCTCGGGTTCCATGTCAGATTTCAAACACTAGCCATAGTCTGGCCCGAAAATACCGATTTTAGCCCATTTTTGTCGCGTGGTACGAAAATTGCTTGAAAAGTCCAGATGAAATCTACGACCGTGAGATCCTTGTAGCATTCTACTCCTAAATTTATGACTGTGTCTCAGGTTCTGTGTCGGATTTCAAACCCTAGCCATCGTCTGGCCCGAAATTACTGATTTCAGCCCATTTTTGTCGGGTGGTACGAAAATCACCCAAAAAGTCCAGATGAAATCGACGACCGCGAGATCCTTGTAGCATTCTTCTCCTAAATTTATGACTGTGTCTCGGGTTCAGAGTCAGATTTCAAACCCTAGCCATCGTTAGGCCAGAAAATACCGATTTCGGCCCATTTTTGTCGGGTGGTATGAAAATCGCCCGAAAATTCTAGATGAAATCGACGACCGCGAGATCCTTGTAGCATTCTTCTCCTAAATTTATGATTGTGTCTCATGTTCCGTGTTGGATTTCAAACCCTAGCCGTCGTCTGGCCCGAAAATACCGATTACGGCCCATTTTTGTCGTTT
>JBBPBP010009777.1:770288-781656 GCA_037974735.1 Cicer chorassanicum
GCCCGAAAATACCGATTTCGGCCCATTTTTTTCGGGTGGTACGAAAATCGCCCATAAGTCCAGATGAAATCAACGACCGCGAGATCCTTGTAGTATTCTTCTTCTAAATTTATAACTGTGTCTCGGGTTCCTTGTCGGATTTCAAACCCTAGACATCGTCTGGCGCGAAAATACCAATTTCGGCCCATTTTTGTGAGGTGGTACGAAAATCGCCCGAAAAGACCAGATGAAATCGACGACCGCGAGATCCTTGTAGCATTCTTCTCCTAAATTTATGACTGTGTCTCGGGTTCCATGTCGGATTTCAAACCCTAGCCATCGTATGGCCCGAAAATACCGATTTCTGCACATTTTTGTCGGGTCGTACGAAAATCGGCCAAAAAGTCTAGATGAAAACGACGACCGCGAGATCCTTGTAGCATTCTTTTCCTAAATTTATGACTGTGTCTTGGGTTCCGTGTCGGATTTCAAACCCTAGCCATCGTATGGCCCGAAAATACCGAATTCTGCACATTTTTGTCGGGTCGTACGAAAATCGGCTAAAAAGTCTAGATGAAAACGACGACCGCGAGATCCTTGTAGCATTCTTTTCCTAAATTTATGACTGTGTGTTGGGTTGCGTGTCAGATTTCAAACCATAGCCATTGTCTGGCCCGAAAATACCGATTTTGGTCCATTTTTGTCGGGTGGTACGAAAATCGCGCGAAAAGTCCAGATGAAATTGACGACCGCGAGATCCTTGTAGCATTCTTCTCTTAAATTTATGATTGTGTCTCGGGTTCCTTATCGGATTTCAAACCCTAGCCATCGTCTGGCGCGAAAATACCAATTTCGGCCCATTTTTGTGAGGTGGTACGAAAATCGTCCGAAAAGACCAGATGAAATCGACGACCGCGAGATCCTTGTAGCAATCTTCTCCTAAATTTATGACTGTGTCTCGGGTTCCATGTCGGATTTCAAACCATAGCCATCATATGGCCCGAAAATACCGATTTCTGCACATTTTTGTCGGGTCGTACGATACTCGGCCAAAAAGTCTAGATGAAAACGACGACCGCGAGATCCTTGTAGCATTCTTCTCCTAAATTTATGACTGTGTCTCGGGTTCCATGTCGGATTTCAAACCCTAGCCATCGTATGGCCCGAAAAGACCGATTTCTGCACATTTTTGTCGGGTCGTACGAAAATCGACCAAAAAGTCTAGATGAAAACGACGACCGCGAGATCCTTGTAGCATTCTTTTCCTAAATTTATGACTGTGTCTCGGGTTCCGTGTCAGATTTCAAACCCTAGCCAGTGTCTGGCCCGAAAATACTGATTTCGGTCCATTTTTGTCGGGTGGTACGAAAATCGCGCGAAAAGTCCTGATGAAATCGACGACCGCGAGATCCTTGTAGCATTCTTCTCTTAAATTTATGATTATGTCTCAGGTTCCGTGTCGGATTTCAAACCCTAGCCATCGTCTGGCCCGAAAATACCGATTTCGGCCCATTTTTGTCGGGTGGTACGAAAATCGCCCGAAAAGTCCAGATGAAATCGACGACCGCGAGATCTTTGTAGCATTCTTCTCCTAAATTTATGACTGTGTCTCGGGTTCCGTGTCGGATTTCAAACCCTAGCCATCGTTTGGCTCGAAAATAACGATTTCGGCCCATTTTTGTCGATTTGTACTAAAATCCCTTCAAAAGTACAGATGAAATCGACGACCGCGAGATCCTGTTAGCATTCTTCTCCTAAATTTATGACTGTGTCTCGGGTTCCGTGTCGGATTTCAAACCCTAGCCATCGTATGGCCCGAAAATACCGATTTTGACCCATTTTTGTCAGGCCGTACGAAAATCGGCCGAAAAGTCTAAATGAAATCGACGACCGCGAGATCCTTGTAGCATTTTTCTCCTAAAATTATGAGTGTGTTTCGGGTTCCGTGTCAGATATCAAACCCTAGCCAGTGTCTTGCCCGATAATACCGATTTCGGCCCATTTTTGTCGGGTGGTATGAAAATCGCTCGGAACATCCAGATGAAATCGACGACCGCGAGATCCTTGTAGCATTCTTCTCCTAAATTTATTACTGTGTCTCGGGTTCGGAGTCGGATTTCAAACCCTAGCCATCGTCTGGCTAGAAAATACCGATTTCGGCCCATTTTTGTCGGGTGGTACGAAAATCGTCCGAAAAGTCTAGATGAAATCGACGACCGCGAGATCCTTGTAGCATTCTTCTCCTAAATTTATGATTGTGTCTCAGGTTCTGTGACGGATTTGAAACCCTAGCCGTCGTCTGGCCCGAAAATACCGATTTCGGCCCATTTTTGTCGAGTGGTACGAAAATCGCCCAAAATGTCCAGATGAAATCGACGACGGCGAGATCCTTGTAGCATTCTTCTCATAAATTTATGACTGTGTCTCGGGTTCGAAGTCGGATTTAAAAACCCTAGCCATCGTCTTGCCCGAAAATACCGATTTCGGCCCATTTTTGTCGGGTTGTACGAAAATCACCCGAAAAGTCCAGATGAAATCGACGACCGCGAGATCCTTGTAGCATTCTTCTCCTAAATTTATGATTGTGTCTCAGATTCCGTGTCGGATTTAAAACCCTAGCCATCGTCTGGCCCGAAAATACCGATTTCGGCCCATTTTTGTCGGGTGGTACGAAAATCGCCCGAAATGTCCAGATGAAATCGACGACCGCGAGATCCTTGTAGCATTCTTCTCCTAAATTTATGATTGTGTCTAAGGTTTTGTGTCGGATTTGAAACCCTAGCCGTCATCTGGCCCGAAAATAACGATTTCAACCCATTTTTGTCGGGTGGTACGAAAATCGCCCGAAATGTCCAGATGAAATCGACGACCGCGAGATCCTTGTAGCATACTTCTCCTAAATTTATGATTGTGTCTCAGGTTCCGTGTCGGATTTCAAACCCTAGCCATCGTCTGGCCCGAAAATACCGATTTCGGCCCATTTTTGTCGAGTGGTACGAAAATCGCCCAAAATGTCCAGATGAAATCGACGACGGCGAGATCCTTGTAGCATTCTTCTCCTAAGTTTTTGACTGTGTCTTGGGTTCCGTGTCGGTTTTCAAACCCTACCCTTTGTCTTGCCCGAAAATACCGATTTCGGCCCATTTTTGTCGAGTTGTACGAAAATCGCCCGAAAAGTACAGATGAAATCGACGACGGCGAGATCCTTGTAGCATTCTTCTCCTAAATTTATGACTGTGTCTCGGGTTCGGAGTCGGATTTCAAACCCTAGCCATCGTCTGGCCAGAATATACCGATTTCGGCCCATTTTTGTCGGGTGGTACGAAAATCGCCGGAAAAGCCTAGATGAAATCGACGACCGCGAGATCCTTGTAGAATTCTTCTCCTAAATTTATGATTGTGTCTCAGGTTCCGTGTCGGATTTCAAACCCTAGCCGTCGTCTGGCCCGAAAATACCGATTTCGGCCCATTTTTGTCGAGTGGTACGAAAACGCCCGAAATGTCCACATAAAATCGACGACCGGGAGATCCTTGTAGCATTCTTCTCCTAAATTTATGACTGTGTCTCGGGTTCGGAGTCGGATTTCAAACCCTAGCCATCGTCTTGCCCGAAAATACCGATTTCGGCCCATTTTTGTCGGGTTGTACGAAAATCACCCAAAAAGTCCAGATGAAATCGACGACCGCGAGATCCTTGTAGCATACTTCTCCTAAATTTATGATTGTGTCTCAGGTTCCGTGTCGGATTTCAAACCCTAGCCATTGTCTGGCCCGAAAATACCGATTTCGGCCCATTTTTGTCGGGTGGTACGAAAATCGCGTGAAATGTCCAGATGAAATCGACGACCGCGAGATCCTTGTAGCATTCTTCTCCTAAATTTATGATTGTGTCTCAGGTTCTGTGTCGGATTTGAAACCCTAGCCGTCGTCTGGCCCGAAAATACCGATTTCAACCCATTTTTGTCGGGTGGTACGAAAATCGCCCGAAATGTCCAGATGAAATCGACGACCGCGAAATCCTTGTAGCATTCTTCTCATAAATTTATGACTGTGTCTCGGGTTCGAAGTCGGATTTAAAAACCCTAGCCATCGTCTTGCCCGAAAATACCGATTTCGGCCCATTTTTGTCGGGTTGTACGAAAATCACCCGAAAAGTCCAGATGAAATCGACGACCGCGAGATCCTTGTAGCATTCTTCTCCTAAATTTATGATTGTGTCT
The DNA here is from genome assembly GCA_037974735.1 of Cicer chorassanicum. Classification (NCBI taxonomy): domain Eukaryota; kingdom Viridiplantae; phylum Streptophyta; class Magnoliopsida; order Fabales; family Fabaceae; genus Cicer; species Cicer chorassanicum. The sequence continues at coordinate 774,488 of JBBPBP010009777.1, forward strand.
CAGATTCCGTGTCGGATTTAAAACCCTAGCCATCGTCTGGCCCGAAAATACCGATTTCGGCCCATTTTTGTCGGGTGGTACGAAAATCGCCCGAAATGTCCAGATGAAATCGACGACCGCGAGATCCTTGTAGCATTCTTCTCCTAAATTTATGATTGTGTCTAAGGTTTTGTGTCGGATTTGAAACCCTAGCCGTCATCTGGCCCGAAAATAACGATTTCAACCCATTTTTGTCGGGTGGTACGAAAATCGCCCGAAATGTCCAGATGAAATCGACGACCGCGAGATCCTTGTAGCATACTTCTCCTAAATTTATGATTGTGTCTCAGGTTCCGTGTCGGATTTCAAACCCTAGCCATCGTCTGGCCCGAAAATACCGATTTCGGCCCATTTTTGTCGAGTGGTACGAAAATCGCCCAAAATGTCCAGATGAAATCGACGACGGCGAGATCCTTGTAGCATTCTTCTCCTAAGTTTTTGACTGTGTCTTGGGTTCCGTGTCGGTTTTCAAACCCTACCCTTTGTCTTGCCCGAAAATACCGATTTCGGCCTATTTTTGTCGAGTTGTACGAAAATCGCCCGAAAAGTACAGATGAAATCGACGACGGCGAGATCCTTGTAGCATTCTTCTCCTAAATTTATGACTGTGTCTCGGGTTCGGAGTCGGATTTCAAACCCTAGCCATCGTCTGGCCAGAATATACCGATTTCGGCCCATTTTTGTCGGGTGGTACGAAAATCGCCGGAAAAGCCTAGATGAAATCGACGACCGCGAGATCCTTGTAGAATTCTTCTCCTAAATTTATGATTGTGTCTCAGGTTCCGTGTCGGATTTCAAACCCTAGCCGTCATCTGGCCCGAAAATACCGATTTCGGCCCATTTTTGTCGAGTGGTACGAAAACGCCCGAAATGTCCACATAAAATCGACGACCGGGAGATCCTTGTAGCATTCTTCTCCTAAATTTATGACTGTGTCTCGGGTTCGGAGTCGGATTTCAAACCCTAGCCATCGTCTTGCCCGAAAATACCGATTTCGGCCCATTTTTGTCGGGTTGTACGAAAATCACCCGAAAAGTCCAGATGAAATCGACGACCGCGAGATCCTTGTAGCATACTTCTCCTAAATTTATGATTGTGTCTCAGGTTCCGTGTCGGATTTCAAACCCTAGCCATCGTCTGGCCCGAAAATACCGATTTCGGCCCATTTTTGTCGGGTGGTACGAAAATCGCGTGAAATGTCCAGATGAAATCGACGACCGCGAGATCCTTGTAGCATTCTTCTCCTAAATTTATGATTGTGTCTCAGGTTCTGTGTTGGATTTGAAACCCTAGCCGTCGTCTGGCCCGAAAATACCGATTTCAACCCATTTTTGTCGGGTGGTACGAAAATCGCCCGAAATGTCCAGATGAAATCGACGACCGCGAAATCCTTGTAGCATTCTTCTCCTAAATTTATGACTGTGTCTCGGGTTCGGAGTCGTATTTCAAACCCTAGCCATCGTCTGGCCAGAATATACCGATTTCGGCCCTTTTTGTCGGGTAGTATGAAAATCGCCCGAAAAGTCTAGATGAAATCGACGACCGCGAGATCCTTGTAGCATTCTTCTCCTAAATTTATGATTGTGTCTCAGGTTCCGTGTCGGATTTCAAACCCTAGCTGTCGTCTGGCCCGAAAATACCGATTTCGGCCCATTTTTGTCGAGTGGTACGAAAACGCCCGAAATGTCCACATGAAATCGACGACCGCGAGATCCTTGTAGCATTCTTCTCCTAAATTTATGATTGTGTCTCAGGTTCTGTGTCGGATTTGAAACCCTAGCCGTCGTCTGGCCCGAAAATACCGATTTCGGCCCATTTTGGTCGAGTGGTACGAAAATCGCCCAAAATGTCCAGATGAAATCAACGACGGCAAGATCCTTGTAGCATTCTTCTCCTAAGTTTTTGACTGTGTCTCGGGTTCCGTGTCGGTTTTCAAACCCTACCCTTTGTCTTGCCCGAAAATACCGATTTCGGCCCATTTTTGTCGAGTTGTACGAAAATCGCCCGAAAAGTACAGATGAAATCGACGACGACGAGATCCTTGTAGCATTCTTCTCCTAAATTTATGATTGTGTCTCAGGTTCCGTGCCGGATTTCAAACCCTAGCCATCGTCTGGCCCGAAAATACCGATTTCGGCCCATTTTTGTCGGGTGGTACGAAAATCGCCCGAAATGTCCAGATGAAATCGACGACCTCGAGATCCTTGTAGCATTCTTCTCCTAAATTTATGACTGTGTCTCGGGTTCGGAGTCGGATTTCAAACCCTAGCCATCGTCTGGCCAGAATATACCGATTTCGGCCCATTTTTGTCGGGTGGTACAAAAATCGCCGGAAAAGTCCAGATGAAATCGACGACCGCGAGATCCTTGTAGCATTCTTCTCCTAAATTTATGATTGTGTCTCAGGTTCCGTGTCGGATTTCAAACCCTAGCCATCGTCTGGCCCGAAAATACCGATTTCGGCCCATTTTTGTCGAGTGGTACGAAAACGCCTGAAATGTCCACATGAAATCGACGACCGCGAGATCCTTGTAGCATTCTTCTCCTAAATTTATGACTGTGTCTCGGGTTCGGAGTCGGATTTCAAACCCTAGCCATCGTCTTGCCCGAAAATACCGATTTCGGCCCATTTTTGTCGGGTTGTACGAAAATCGCCCGAAAAGTCCAAATGAAATCGACGACCGCGAGATCCTTGTAGCATTTTTCTCCTAAATTTATGACTGTGTCTCGGGATCCGTGTCGGATTTCAAACCCTAGCCATCGTCTTGCCCGAAAATACCGATTTCGGCCCATTTTTGTCGGGTTGTACGAAAATCCCGTGAAAAGTCATGATGTAATCAACGACCCCGAGATCCTTGTAGCATTCTTCTCCTAAAATTATGACTGTGTCTCGGGTTCGGAGTCGGATTTCAAACCCCAGCCATCGTCTTGCCCGAAAATACCGATTTCAGCCCATTTTTGTCGGGTGGTACGAAAATCGGCCGAAAAGTCTAGATGAAATCGACGACTGCGAGATCCTTGTAGAATTCTTCTCTTAAATTTATGATTATGTCTCAGGTTCCGTGTCGGATTTCAAACCCTAGCCATCGTCTGGCCCGAAATTACCGATTTCGCGCATTTTTGTCGGGTGGTACGAAAATCGCCCGAAAAGTCCAGATGAAATCGACGACCGCGAGATCCTTGTAGCATTCTTCTCCTAAATTTATGACTGTGTCTCGGGTTCCGTGTCGGATTTCAAACCCTAGCCATCGTCTGGCCCGAAATTACCGATTTCGCCCATTTTTGTCGATTTTTACGAAAATCCCTTCAAAAGTACAGATGAAATCGATGACCGCGAAATCCTTTTAGCATTCTTCTCCTAAATTTATGACTGTGTCTCGGGTTCCGTGTTAGATTTCAAACCCTAGCCAGTTTCTTGCCCGATAATACTGATTTCGGCCCATTTTTGTCGGGTGGTATGAAAATCGCCCAAAAAGTTCAGATGAAATCGACGACCGCGAGATCCTTGTAGCATTCTTCTCCTAAATTTATGATTGTGTCTCAGGTTCTGTGTCGGATTTGAAACCCTAGCCGTCGTCTGACCCGAAAATACCGATTTCGGCCCATTTTTATCGAGTGGTACGAAAATCGCCCAAAATGTCCAGATGAAATCAACGACGGCGAGATCCTTGTAGCATTCTTCTCCTAAGTTTTTGACTGTGTCTCGGGTTTTTTAAACCCTACCCTTCGTCTTGCCCGAAAATACCGATTTCGGCCCATTTTTGTCGGGTTGTACGAAAATTGCCCGAAACGTACAGATGAAATCGACGACGGCGAGATCCTTGTAGCATTCTTCTCCTAAATTTATGATTGTGTCTCAGGTTCCGTATCGGATTTCAAACCCTAGCCATCGTCTGGCCCGAAAATACCGATTTCGGCCCATTTTTGTCGAGTGGTACGAAAATCGCCCAAAATGTCCAGACGAAATCGACACCCGCGAGATCCTTGTAGCATTCGTCTCCTAATTTTATGACTGTGTCTCGGGTTCGGAGTCGGATTTCAAACCCTATCCATCGTCTGGCCAGAATATACCGATTTCGGCCCATTTTTGTCAAGTGGTACGAAAATCGTCGGAAAAGTCGAGATGAAATCGATGACCGCGAGATCCTTGTAGAATTCTTCTCCTAAATTTATTATTGTGTCTCAGGTTCCGTGTCGGATTTCAAACCCTAGCCGTCGTCTGGCCCGAAAATACCGATTTCGGCCCATTTTTGTCGAGTGGTACGAAAACGCCCGAAATGTCCACATGAAATCGACGACCGCGAGATCCTTGTAGCATTCTTCTCCTAAATTTATGATTGTGTCCCAGGTTCTATGTCGGATTTGAAACCCTAGCCGTCGTCTGGCCCGAAAATACCGATTTCGGCCCATTTTTGTCAAGTGGTACGAAAATCGCCCAAAATATCCAGATGAAATCGACGACCGCGAGATCCTTGTAGCATTCTTCTCCTAAAATTATGATTGTGTCTCAGGTTCCGTGTCGGATTTCAAACCCTAGCCATCGTCTGGCCCGAAATTACCGATTTCGTCCCATTTTTGTCGGATGGTACGAAAATCACCCAAAAAGTCCAGATGAAATCGACGACCGCGAGATCCTTGTAGCATTCTTCTCCTAAATTTATGACTGTGTCTCGGGATCCGTGTCGGATTTCAAACCCTAGCCATCGTCTTGCCCGAAAATACCGATTTCGGCCCATTTTTGTCGGGTTGTACGAAAATCGCCCGAAAAGTCCAGATGAAATCGACGACCGCGAGATCCTTGTAGCATTCTTCTCCTAAATTTATGACTGTGTCTCGGGATCCGTGTCGGATTTCAAACCCTAGCCATCGTCTTGCCCGAAAATACCGATTTCGGTCCATTTTTGTCGGGTTGTACGAAAATCGCCCGAAAAGTCATGATGAAATCGACGACCCCGAGATCCTTGTAGCATTCTTCTCCTAAATTTATGACTCTGTCTTGGATTCCGTGTCGGATTTCAAACCCTAGCCATCGTCTGGCCCGAAAATACCGATTTCGGCCCATTTTTTTCGGGTGGTACGAAAATCGCCCATAAGTCCAGATGAAATCAACGACCGCGAGATCCTTGTAGTATTCTTCTCCTAAATTTATAACTGTTTCTCGGGTTCCTTGTCGGATTTCAAACCCTAGACATCGTCTGGCGCGAAAATACCAATTTCGGCCCATTTTTGTGAGGTGGTACGAAAATCGCCCGAAAAGACCAGATGAAATCGACGACCGCGAGATCCTTGTAGCATTCTTCTCCTAAATTTATGACTGTGTCTCGGGTTCCATGTCGGATTTCAAACCCTAGCCATCGTGTGGCTCGAAAATACCGATTTCTGCACATTTTTGTCGGGTCGTACGAAAATCGGCCAAAAAGTCTAGATGAAAACGACGACCGCGAGATCCTTGTAGCATTCTTTTCCTAAATTTATGATTGTGTCTTGGGTTCCGTGTCGGATTTCAAACCCTAGCCATCGTATGGCCCGAAAATACCGAATTCTGCACATTTTTGTCGGTTCGTACGAAAATCGCGCGAAAAGTCCAGATGAAATCGACGACCGCGAGATCCTTGTAGCATTCTTCTCTTAAATTTATGATTGCGTCTCGGGTTCCTTGTCGGATTTCAAACCCTAGCCATCGTCTGGCGCGAAAATACCAATTTCGGCCCATTTTTGTGAGGTGGTACGAAAATCGTCCGAAAAGACCAGATGAAATCGACGACCGCGAGATCCTTGTAGCATTCTTCTCCTAAATTTATGACTGTGTCTCGGGTTCCATGTCGGATTTCAAACCCTAGCCATCGTATGGCCCGAAAATACCGATTTCTGCACATTTTTGTCGGGTCGTACGATACTCGGCCAAAAAGTCTAGATGAAAACGACGACCGCGAGATCCTTGTAGCATTCTTCTCCTAAATTTATGCCTGTGTCTCGGGTTCCATGTCGGATTTCAAACCCTAGCCATCGTATGGCCCGAAAAGACCGATTTCTGCACATTTTTGTCGGGTCGTACGAAAATTGGCCAAAAAGTCTAGATGAAAACGACGACCGCGAGATCCTTGTAGCATTCTTTTCCTAAATTTATGACTGTGTCTCGGGTTCCGTGTCAGATTTCAAACCCTAGCCAGTGTGTGGCCCGAAAATACTGATTTCGGTCCATTTTTGTCGGGTGGTACGAAAATCGCGCGAAAAGTCCAGATGAAATCGACGACCGCGAGATCCTTGTAGCATTCTTCTCTTAAATTTATGATTATGTCTCAGGTTCCGTGTCGGATTTCAAACCCTAGCCATCGTCTGGCCTGAAAATACCGATTTCGGCCCATTTTTGTCGGGTGGTACGAAAATCGCCCGAAAAGTCCAGATGAAATCGACGACCGCGAGATCTTTGTAGCATTCTTCTCCTAAATTTAGGACTGTGTCTCGGGTTCCGTGTCGGATTTCAAACCCTAGCCATCGTATGGCCCGAATATACCGATTTCGGCCCATTTTTGTCAGGCCGTACGAAAATCGGCCGAAAAGTCTAGAAGAAATCGACGACCGCGAGATCCTTGTAGCATTTTTCTCCTAAAATTATGAGTGTGTCTCGGGTTCCGTGTCAGATTTCAAACCCTAGCCAGTGTCTTGCCCGATAATACCGATTTCGGCCCATTTTTGTCGGGTGGTATGAAAATCGCCCGGAACATCCAGATGAAATCGACGACCGCGAGATCCTTGTAGCATTCTTCTCCTAAATTTATTACTGTGTCTCGGGTTCGGAGTCGGATTTCAAACACTAGCCATCGTCTGGCTAGAAAATACCGATTTCGGCCCATTTTTGTCGGGTGGTACGAAAATCGTCCGAAAAGTCTAGATGAAATCGACGACCGCGAGATCCTTGTAGCATTCTTCTCCTAAATTTATGATTGTGTCTCAGGTTCTGTGTCGGATTTGAAACCCTAGCCGTCGTCTAGCCCGAAAATAACGATTTCGGCCCATTTTTGTCGAGTGGTACGAAAATCGCCCAAAATGTCCAGATGAAATCGACGACGGCGAGATCCTTGTAGCATTCTTCTCATAAATTTATGACTGTGTCTCGGGTTCGGAGTCGG
>JBBPBP010009777.1:781804-844433 GCA_037974735.1 Cicer chorassanicum
CCGATTTCGGCCCATTTTTGTCGAGTGGTACGAAAACGCCCGAAATGTCCACATGAAATCGACGACCGCGAGATCCTTGTAGCATTCTTCTCCTAAAATTATGATTGTGTCTCAGGTTCTGTGTCGGATTTGAAACCCTAGCCGTCGTCTTGCCCGAAAATACCGATTTCGGCCCATTTTTGTCGAGTGGTACGAAAATCACCCAAAATGTCCAGATGAAATCGACGACGGCGAGATCCTTGTAGCATTCTTCTCATAAATTTATGACTGTGTCTCGGGTTCGGAGTCGGATTTCAAACCCTAGCCATCGTCTTGCCCGAAAATACCGATTTCGGCCCATTTTTGTCGGGTTGTACGAAAATCGCCCGAAAAGTCCAGATGAAATCGACGACCGCGAGATCCTTGTAGCATTCTTCTCCTAAATTTATGATTGTATCTCAGGTTCCGTGTCGGATTTCAAACCCTAGCCATCGTCTGGCCCGAAAATACCGATTTCGGCCCATTTTTGTCGGGTGGTACGAAAATCGCCTGAAATGTCCAGATGAAATCGACGACCGCGAGATCCTTGTAGCATTCTTCTCCTAAATTTATGACCGTGTCTCGGGTTCGGAGTCGGATTTCAAACCCTAGCAATCGTCTGGCCAGAATATACCGATTTCGGCCCATTTTTGTCGGGTGGTACGAAAATCGCCGAAAAAGTCTAGATGAAATCGACGACCGCGAGATCCTTGTAGAATTCTTCTCCTAAATTTATGATTGTGTCTCAGGTTCCGTGTCGGATTTCAAACCCTAGCCGTCGTCTGGCCCGAAAATACCGATTTCGGCCCATTTTTGTCGAGTGGTACGAAAACGCCCGAAATGTCCACATAAAATCGACGACCGGGAGATCCTTGTAGCATTCTTCTCCTAAATTTATGACTGTGTCTCGGGTTCGGAGTCGGATTTCAAACCCTAGCCATCGTCTTGCCCGAAAATACCGATTTCGGCCCATTTTTGTCGGGTTGTACGAAAATCACCCAAAAAGTCCAGATGAAATCGACGACCGCGAGATCCTTGTAGCATACTTCTCCTAAATTTATGATTGTGTCTCAGGTTCCGTGTCGGATTTCAAACCCTAGCCATTGTCTGGCCCGAAAATACCGATTTCGGCCCATTTTTGTCGGGTGGTACGAAAATCGCGTGAAATGTCCAGATGAAATCGACGACCGCGAGATCCTTGTAGCATTCTTCTCCTAAATTTATGATTGTGTCTCAGGTTCTGTGTCGGATTTGAAACCCTAGCCGTCGTCTGGCCCGAAAATACCGATTTCAACCCATTTTTGTCGGGTGGTACGAAAATCGCCCGAAATGTCCAGATGAAATCGACGACCGCGAAATCCTTGTAGCATTCTTCTCCTAAATTTATGACTGTGTCTCGGGTTCGGAGTCGTATTTCAAACCCTAGCCATCGTCTGGCCAGAATATACCGATTTCGGCCCTTTTTGTCGTGTAGTATGAAAATCGCCCGAAAAGTCTAGATGAAATCGACGACCGCGAGATCCTTGTAGCATACTTCTCCTAAATTTATGATTGTGTCTCAGGTTCCGTGTCGGATTTCAAACCCTAGCCATCGTCTGGCCCGAAAATACCGATTTCGGCCCATTTTTGTCGAGTGGTACGAAAATCGCCCAAAATGTCCAGATGAAATCGACGACGGCGAGATCCTTGTAGCATTCTTCTCCTAAGTTTTTGACTGTGTCTTGGGTTCCGTGTCGGTTTTCAAACCCTACCCTTTGTCTTGCCCGAAAATACCGATTTCGGCCTATTTTTGTCGAGTTGTACGAAAATCGCCCGAAAAGTACAGATGAAATCGACGACGGCGAGATCCTTGTAGCATTCTTCTCCTAAATTTATGACTGTGTCTCGGGTTCGGAGTCGGATTTCAAACCCTAGCCATCGTCTGGCCAGAATATACCGATTTCGGCCCATTTTTGTCGGGTGGTACGAAAATCGCCGGAAAAGCCTAGATGAAATCGACGACCGCGAGATCCTTGTAGAATTCTTCTCCTAAATTTATGATTGTGTCTCAGGTTCCGTGTCGGATTTCAAACCCTAGCCGTCGTCTGGCCCGAAAATACCGATTTCGGCCCATTTTTGTCGAGTGGTACGAAAACGCCCGAAATGTCCACATGAAATCGACGACCGCGAGATCCTTGTAGCATTCTTCTCCTAAATTTATGACTGTGTCTCGGGTTCGGAGTCGGATTTCAAACCCTAGCCATCGTCTTGCCCGAAAATACCGATTTCGGCCTATTTTTGTCGGGTTGTACGAAAATCGCCCGAAAAGTCCAGATGAAATCGACGACCGCGAGATCCTTGTAGCATTCTTCTCCTAAATTTATGACTGTGTCTCGGGATCCGTGTCGGATTTCAAACCCTAGCCATCGTCTTGCCCGAAAATACCGATTTCGGCCCATTTTTGTCGGGTTGTACGAAAATCGCCCGAAAAGTCCAGATGAAATCGACGACCGCGAGATCCTTGTAGCATTCTTCTCCTAAATTTATGACTGTGTCTCGGGTTCCGTGTCGGATTTCAAACCCTAGCCATCGTCTGGCCCGAAAATACCGATTTCGGCCCATTTTTGTCGGGTGGTACGAAAATCGTCGGAAAAGTGCAGATGAAATCGACGACCGCGAGATCCTTGTAGCATTCTTCTCCAAAATTTATGATTGTGCCTCGGGTTCCGTGTCGGATTTCAAACCCTAGCCATCGTCTGGCCCGAAAATACCGATTTCGGCCCATTTTTGTGGGGTGGTTCGAAAATCGCCCAAAAAGTCCAGATGAAATCGACGACTACGAGATCCTTTTAGCTTTCTTCTCCTAAATTTATGACTCTGTCTCGGGTTCCTTGTCAGATTTCAAACCGTAGCCATCGTCTGGCCTAAAAATACCGATTTCGGCCCATTTTTGTCGGGTGGTACGAAAATCGCCCGAAAAGTCCAGATGAAATCGACGACCGGGAGATCCTTGTAGCATTCTTCTCCTAAATTTATGACTGTGTCTCGGGTTCCGTGTCGGATTTCAAACCCTAGCCATCGTCTGGCTCAAAAATACCGATTTCGGCCCATTTTTGTCGATTTGTACGAAAATCCCTTCAAAAGTACAGATGAAATCGATGACTGCGAGATCCTTGTAGATTCTTCTCATAAATTTATGACTGTGTCTCGGGTTCCGTGTCTGATCTCAAAACCTAGCCATCGTATGGCTCGAAAATACCGATTTCGGCCCATTTTTGTCGGGTCGTACGAAAATTGGCCGAAAAGTCTAGATGAAATCAACGACCGTGAGATCCTTGTAGCATTCTTCTCCTAAAATTATGTTTGTGTCTCAGGTTCCATGTTAGATTTCAAACCCTAGCTAGTGTCTTGCCCGATAATACCGATTTCGGCCCATTTTTGTCGGGTGGTATGAAAATCGCCCGAAAAGTTCAGATGAAATCGACGACCGCGAGATCCTTGTAGCATTCTTCTCCTAAATTTATTACTGTGTCTCGGGTTCGGAGTCGGATTTCAAACCCTAGCCATCGTCAAGCCAGAAAATACCGATTTCGGCCCATTTTTGTCGGGTGGTACGAAAATCGTCCGAAAAGTCTAGATGAAATCGACGACCACGAGATCCTTGTAGCATTCTTCTCCTAAATTTATGATTGTGTCTCAAGTTCTGTGTCGGATTTGAAACCCTAGCTGTCGTCTGGCCCGAAAATACCGATTTCGGCTCATTTTTGTCGAGTGTTACGAAAATCGCCCAAAATGTCCAGATCAAATCGACGACGGCGAGATCCTTGTAGCATTTTTCTCCTAAGTTTTTGACTGTGTCTCGGGTTCCGTGTCGGTTTTCAAACCCTACCCTTCGTCTTGCCCGAAAATACCGATTTCGGCCCATTTTTGTCGGGTTGTACGAAAATCGACCGAAAAATCCAGATGAAATCGACGACCGCGAGATCCTTGTAGCATTCTTCTCCTAAATTTATGATTGTGTCTCAGGTTCCGTGTCGGATTTCAAACCCTAGCCATCGTCTGCCCCGAAAATACCGATTTCGGCCCATTTTTGTCGGGTGGTACGAAAATCGCCTGAAATGTCCAGATGAAATCGACGACCGCGAGATCCTTGTAGCATTCTTCTCCTAAACTTATGACTGTGCCTCGGGTTCGGAGTCGGATTTCAAACCCTAGCCATCGTGTTGCCAGAATATACCGATTTCGGCCCATTTTTGTCGGGTGGTACGAAAATCGCCCGAAAAGTCTAGATGAAATCGACGACCGCGAAATCCTTGTAGCATTCTTCTCCTAAATTTATGATTGTGTCTCAGGTTCCGTGTCGGATTTCAAACCCTAGCCATCGTCTGGCCCGAAAATACCGATTTCGGCCCATTTTTGTCGAGTGGTACGAAAACGCCTGAAATGTCCACATGAAATCGACGACCGCGAGATCCTTGTAGCATTCTTCTCCTAAATTTATGACTGTGTCTCGGGTTCGGAGTCGGATTTCAAACCCTAGCCATCGTCTTGCCCGAAAATACCGATTTCGGCCCATTTTTGTCGGGTTGTACGAAAATCGCCCGAAAAGTCCAAATGAAATCGACGACCGCGAGATCCTTGTAGCATTTTTCTCCTAAATTTATGACTGTGTCTCGGGATCCGTGTCGGATTTCAAACCCTAGCCATCGTCTTGCCCGAAAATACCGATTTCGGCCCATTTTTGTCGGGTTGTACGAAAATCCCGTGAAAAGTCATGATGTAATCAACGACCCCGAGATCCTTGTAGCATTCTTCTCCTAAAATTATGACTGTGTCTCGGGTTCGGAGTCGGATTTCAAACCCCAGCCATCGTCTTGCCCGAAAATACCGATTTCAGCCCATTTTTGTCGGGTGGTACAAAAATCGGCCGAAAAGTCTAGATGAAATCGACGACCGCGAGATCCTTGTAGAATTCTTCTCTTAAATTTATGATTATGTCTCAGGTTCCGTGTCGGATTTCAAACCCTAGCCATTGTCTGGCCCGAAATTACCGATTTCGCCCATTTTTGTCGGGTGGTACGAAAATCGCCCGAAAAGTCCAGATGAAATCGACGACCGCGAGATCCTTGTAGCATTCTTCTCCTAAATTTATGACTGTGTCTCGGGTTCCGTGTCGGATTTCAAACCCTAGCCATCGTCTGGCCCGAAATTATCGATTTCGCCCATTTTTGTCGATTTGTACGAAAATCCCTTCAAAAGAACAGATGAAATCGATGACCGCGAGATCCTTGTAGCATTCTTCTCCTAAAATTAAGACTGTGTCTCAGGTTCCGTGTTAGATTTCAAACCCTAGCCATCGTCTGGCCCGAAATTACCGATTTCGCCCATTTTTGTCGGGTGGTACGAAAATCGCCCGAAAAGTCCAGATGAAATCGACGACCGCGAGATCCTTGTAGCATTCTTCTCCTAAATTTATTACTGTATCTCGGGTTCGGAGTCGGATTTCAAACCCTAGCCATCGTCTGGCCAGAAAATACCGATTTCGGCCCATTTTTGTCGGGTGGTACGAAAATCGTCCGAAAAGTCTAGATGAAATGGACGACCGCGAGATCCTTGTAGAATTGTTCTCCTAAATTTATGATTGTGTCTCAGGTTCCGTATCGGATTTCAAACCCTAGCCGTCGTCTGGCCCGAAAATACCGATTTCGGCCCATTTTTGTCGAGTGGTACGAAAACGCCCGAAATGTCAACATGAAATCGACGACCGCGAGATCCTTGTAGCATTCTTCTCCTAAATTTATGATTGTGTCTCAGGTTCTGTGTCGGATTTAAACCCTAGCCGTCGTCTGGCCCTAAAATACTGATTTCGGCCCATTTTTGTCGAGTGGTACGAAAATCGCCCAAAATGTCTAGATGAAATTGACGACGGCGAGATCCTTGTAGCATTCTTCTCCTAAGTTTTTGATTGTGTCTCGGGTTTTTCAAACCCTACCCTTCGTCTTGCCCGAAAATACCGATTTCGGCCCATTTTTGTCGGGTTGTACGAAAATTGCCCGAAAAGTACAGATGAAATCGACGACGGCGAGATCCTTGTAGCATTCTTCTCCTAAATTTATGATTGTGTCTCAGGTTCCGTGTCGGATTTCAAACCCTAGCCATCGTCTGGCCCGAAAACACCGATTTCGGCCCATTTTTGTCGGGTGGTACGAAAATCGCCCGAAATGTCCAGATGAAATCGACGTCCGCGAGATCCTTGTAGCATTCGTCTCCTAAATTTATGACTGTGTCTCGGGTTCGGAGTCGGATTTCAAACCCTATCCATCGTCTGGCCAGAATATACCGATTTCGGCCCATTTTTGTCAAGTGGTACGAAAATCGTCGGAAAAGTCTAGATGAGATCGACGACCGCGAGATCCTTGTAGAATTCTTCTCCTAAATTTATGATTGTGTCTCAGGTTCCGTGTCGGATTTCAAACCCTAGCCGTCGTCAGGCCCGAAAATACCGATTTCGGCCCATTTTTGTCGAGTGGTACGAAAACGCCCGAAATGTACACATGAAATCGACGACCGCGAGATCCTTGTAGCATTCTTCTCCTAAATTTATGATTGTGTCCCAGGTTCTATGTCGGATTTGAAACCCTAGCCGTCGTCTTGCCCGAAAATACCGATTTCGGCCCATTTTTGTCGGGTTGTACGAAAATCGCCCGAAAAGTCCCGATGAAATCGACGACCGCGAGATCCTTGTAGCATTCTTCTCCTAAATTTATGACTGTGTCTCGGGTTCGGAGTCGTATTTCAAACCCTAGCCATCGTCTGGCCAGAATATACCGATTTTTGCCCATTTTTGTCGGGTAGTACGAAAATCGCCCGAAAAGTCTAGATGAAATCGACGACCGCGAGATCCTTGTAGCATTCTTCTCCAAAATTTATGATTGTGTCTCAGGTTCCGTGTCGGATTTCAAACCCTAGCCGTCGTCTGGCCCGAAAATACCGATTTCGGCCCATTTTTGTCGAGTGGTACGAAAACGCCCGAAATGTCCAGATGAAATCGACGACCGCGAGATCCTTGTAGCATTCTTCTCCTAAATTTATGACTGTGTCTCAAGTTCGGAGTCGTATTTCAAACCCTAGCCATCGTCTGGCCAGAATATACCGATTTCGGCCCATTTTTGTCGGGTAGTACGAAAATCGCCCGAAAAGTCTAGATGAAATCGACGAGCGCGAGATCCTTGTAGCATTCTTCTCCTAAATTTATTATTGTGTCTCAGGTTCCGTGTCGGATTTCAAACCCTAGCCGTCGTCTGGCCCGAAAATACCGATTTCGGCCCATTTTTGTTGAGTGGTTTGAAAACGCCCGAAATGTCCACATGAAATCGACGACCGCGAGATCCTTGTAGCATTCTTCTCCTAAATTTATGATTGTGTCTCAGATTCTGTGTCGGATTTAAACCCTAGCCGTCGTCTGGCCCGAAAATACCGATTTCGGCCCATTTTTGTTGAGTGGTACGAAAATCGCCCAAAATGTCCAGATGAAGTCGACGACGGCGAGATCGTTGTAGCATTCTTCTCCTAAGTTTTTGACTGTGTCTCGGGTTTTTCAAACCCTACCCTTCGTCTTGCCCGAAAATACCGATTTCGGCCCATTTTTGTCGGGTTGTACGAAAATCGCCCGAAAAGTACAGATGAAATCGACGACGGCGAGATCCTTGTAGCATTCTTCTCCTAAATTTATGATTGTGTCTCAGGTTCCGTGTCGGATTTCAAACCCTAGCCATCGTCAAGCCAGAAAATACCGATTTCGGCCCATTTTTGTCGGGTGGTACGAAAATCGTCCGAAAAGTCTAGATGAAATCGACGACCGCGAGAACCTTGTAGCATTCTTCTCCTAAATTTATGATTGTGTCTCAGGTTCTGTGTCGGATTTGAAACCTTAGCCGTCGTCTGGCCCGAAAATACCGATTTCGGCTCATTTTTGTCGAGTGGTACGAAAATCGCCCAAAATGTCCAGATCAAATCGACGACGGCGAGATCCTTGTAGCATTTTTCTCCTAAGTTTTTGACTGTGTCTCGGGTTCCGTGTCGGATTTCAAACCCTAGCCGTCGTCTGGCCCGAAAATACCGATTTCGGCCCATTTTTGTCGAGTGGTACGAAAACGCCCGAAATGTCCACATGAAATCGACGACCGCGAGATCCTTGTAGCATTCTTCTCCTAAATTTACGACTTTGTCTCGGGTTCGGAGTCGGATTTCAAACCCTAGCCATCGTCTTGCCAGAAAATACCGATTTCGGCCCATTTTTGTCGGGTTGTACGAAAATCGCCCGAAAAGTCCAGATGAAATCGACGATCGCGAGATCCTTGTAGCATTCTTCTCCTAAATTTATGACTGTGTCTCGAGTTCCGTGTCAGATTTCAAACCCTAGCCATCGTCTGGCCCGAAAATACCGATTTCGACCTATTTTTTTCGGGTGGTACGAAAATCGCCCATAAGTCCAGATGAAATCGATGACCGCGAGATCCTTGTAGCATTCTTCTCCTAAATTTATGACTGTGTCTCGGGTTCCTTGTCGGATTTCAAACCCTAGCCATCGTCTTGCCCGAAAATACCGATTTCAGCCCATTTTTGTCGGGTGGTACGAAAATCGCCCGAAAAGTCTAGATGAAATCGACGACCGCGAAATCCTTGTAGCATTCTTCTCCTAAATTTATGATTGTGTCTCAGGTTCCGTGTCGGATTTCAAACCCTAGCCATCGTCTGGCCCGAAAATACCGATTTCGGCCCATTTTTGTCGAGTGGTACGAAAACGCCCGAAATGTCCACATGAAATCGACGACCGCGAGATCCTTGTAGCATTCTTCTCCTAAATTTACGACTTTGTCTCGGGTTCGGAGTCGGATTTCAAACCCTAGCCATCGTCTTGCCAGAAAATACCGATTTCGGCCCATTTTTGTCGGGTTGTACGAAAATCGCCCGAAAAGTCCAGATGAAATCGACGATCGCGAGATCCTTGTAGCATTCTTCTCCTAAATTTATGACTGTGTCTCGAGTTCCGTGTCAGATTTCAAACCCTAGCCATCGTCTGGCCCGAAAATACCGATTTCGACCTATTTTTTTCGGGTGGTACGAAAATCGCCTATAAGTCCAGATGAAATCGATGACCGCGAGATCCTTGTAGCATTCTTCTCCTAAATTTATGATTGTGTCTCGGGTTCCTTGTCGGATTTCAAACCCTAGCCATCGTCTTGCCCGAAAATACCGATTTCAGCCCATTTTTGTCGGGTGGTACGAAAATCGGCCGAAAAGTCTAGATGAAATCGACGACCGCGAGATCCTTGTAGAATTCTTCTCTTAAATTTATGATTATGTCTCAGGTTCCGTGTCGGATTTCAAACCCTAGCCATCGTCTGGCCCGAAAATACCGATTTCGGCCCATTTTTGTCGGGTGGTATGAAAATCGCCCGAAAAGTCCAGATGAAATCGACGACCGCGAGATCCTTGTAGCATTCTTCTCCTAAATTTATGACTGTGTCTCGGGTTCCGTGTCAGATCTCAAACCCTAGCCATCGTATGGCCCGAAAATACCGATTTCGGCCCATTTTTGTCGGGTTGTTCGAAAATCGGCCAAAAAGTCTAGATGAAATCGACGACCGCGAGATCCTTGTAGCATTCTTCTCCTAAAATTATGATTGTGTCTCGGGTTCCGTGTCAGATTTCAAACCCTAGCCATTGTCTTGCCCGATAATACCGGTTTCGGCCCATTTTTGTCGGGTGGTATGAAAATCGCCTGAAAAGTCCAGATGAAATCGACAACCGCGAGATCCTTGTAGCATTCTTCTCCTAAATTTATTATTGTGTCTCGGGTTCGGAGTCGGATTTCAAACCCTAGCCATCGTCTGGCCAGAAAATACCGATTTCGGCCCATTTTTGTCGGGTGGTACGAAAATCGTCCGAAAAGTCTAGATGAAATCGACGACTGCGAGATCCTTGTACCATTCTTCTCCTAAATTTATGATTGCGTCTCAGGTTCTGTGTCGGATTTGAAACCCTAGCCGTCGTCTGGCCCGAAAATACCGATTTTGGCCCATTTTTGTCGAGTTGTACGAAAATCGCCCAAAATGTCCAGATGAAATCGACGACGGCGAGATCCTTGTAGCATTCTTCTCCTAAGTTTTTGATTGTGTCTCGGGTTCAGAGTCGGATTTCAAACCCTAGCCTTCGTCTTGCCCGAAAATACCGATTTCGGCCCATTTTTGTCGGGTTGTACGAAAATCGCCCGAAAAGTCCAGATGAAATCGACGACCGCGAGATCCTTGTAGCATTCTTCTCCTAAATTTATGATTGTGTCTCAGGTTCCGTGTCGGATTTCAAACCCTAGCTATCGTCTGGCCCGAAAATACCGATTTCGGCCCATTTTTGTCGGGTGGTACGAAAATCGCCCGAAATGTCCAGATGAAATCGACGACCGCGAGATCCTTGTAGCATTCTTCTACAAAATTTATGAATGTGTCTCGGGATCCGTGTCGGATTTCAAACCCTAGCCATCGTCTTGCCCGAAAATACCGATTTCGGCCCATTTTTGTCGGGTTGTACGAAAATCCCCTGAAAAGTCATGATGTAATCAACGACCCCGAGATCCTTGTAGCATTCTTCTCCTAAAATTATGACTGTGTCTCGGGGTCGGAGTCGGATTTCAAACCCCAGCCATCGTCTTGCCCGAAAATACCGATTTCGGCCCATTTTTGTCGGGTGGTACGAAAATCGGCCGAAAAGTCTAGATGAAATCGACGACCGCGAGATCCTTGTAGAATTCTTCTCTTAAATTTATGATTATGTCTCAGGTTCCGTGTCGGATTTCAAACCCTAGCCATCGTCTGGCCCGAAGTTACCGATTTCGCCCATTTTTGTCGGGTGGTACGAAAATCGCCCGAAAAGTCCAGATGAAATCGACGACCGGGAGATCCTTGTAGCATTCTTCTCCTAAATTTATGACTGTGTCTCGGGTTCCGTGTCGGATTTCAAACCCTAGCCATCGTCTGGCTCAAAAATACCGATTTCGGCCCATTTTTGTCGATTTGTACGAAAATCCCTTCAAAAGTACAGATGAAATCGATGACTGCGAGATCCTTGTAGATTCTTCTCATAAATTTATGACTGTGTCTCGGGTTCCGTGTCTGATCTCAAAACCTAGCCATCGTATGGCTCGAAAATACCGATTTCGGCCCATTTTTGTCGGGTCGTACGAAAATTGGCCGAAAAGTCTAGATGAAATCAACGACCGTGAGATCCTTGTAGCATTCTTCTCCTAAAATTATGTTTGTGTCTCAGGTTCCATGTTAGATTTCAAACCCTAGCTAGTGTCTTGCCCGATAATACCGATTTCGGCCCATTTTTGTCGGGTGGTATGAAAATCGCCCGAAAAGTTCAGATGAAATCGACGACCGCGAGATCCTTGTAGCATTCTTCTCCTAAATTTATTACTGTGTCTCGGGTTCGGAGTCGGATTTCAAACCCTAGCCATCGTCAAGCCAGAAAATACCGATTTCGGCCCATTTTTGTCGGGTGGTACGAAAATCGTCCGAAAAGTCTAGATGAAATCGACGACCACGAGATCCTTGTAGCATTCTTCTCCTAAATTTATGATTGTGTCTCAAGTTCTGTGTCGGATTTGAAACCCTAGCTGTCGTCTGGCCCGAAAATACCGATTTCGGCTCATTTTTGTCGAGTGTTACGAAAATCGCCCAAAATGTCCAGATCAAATCGACGACGGCGAGATCCTTGTAGCATTTTTCTCCTAAGTTTTTGACTGTGTCTCGGGTTCCGTGTCGGTTTTCAAACCCTACCCTTCGTCTTGCCCGAAAATACCGATTTCGGCCCATTTTTGTCGGGTTGTACGAAAATCGACCGAAAAATCCAGATGAAATCGACGACCGCGAGATCCTTGTAGCATTCTTCTCCTAAATTTATGATTGTGTCTCAGGTTCCGTGTCGGATTTCAAACCCTAGCCATCGTCTGCCCCGAAAATACCGATTTCGGCCCATTTTTGTCGGGTGGTACGAAAATCGCCTGAAATGTCCAGATGAAATCGACGACCGCGAGATCCTTGTAGCATTCTTCTCCTAAACTTATGACTGTGCCTCGGGTTCGGAGTCGGATTTCAAACCCTAGCCATCGTGTTGCCAGAATATACCGATTTCGGCCCATTTTTGTCGGGTGGTACGAAAATCGCCCGAAAAGTCTAGATGAAATCGACGACCGCGAAATCCTTGTAGCATTCTTCTCCTAAATTTATGATTGTGTCTCAGGTTCCGTGTCGGATTTCAAACCCTAGCCATCGTCTGGCCCGAAAATACCGATTTCGGCCCATTTTTGTCGAGTGGTACGAAAACGCCCGAAATGTCCACATGAAATCGACGACCGCGAGATCCTTGTAGCATTCTTCTCCTAAATTTACGACTTTGTCTCGGGTTCGGAGTCGGATTTCAAACCCTAGCCATCGTCTTGCCAGAAAATACCGATTTCGGCCCATTTTTGTCGGGTTGTACGAAAATCGCCCGAAAAGTCCAGATGAAATCGACGATCGCGAGATCCTTGTAGCATTCTTCTCCTAAATTTATGACTGTGTCTCGAGTTCCGTGTCAGATTTAAAACCCTAGCCATCGTCTGGCCCGAAAATACCGATTTCGACCTATTTTTTTCGGGTGGTACGAAAATCGCCCATAAGTCCAGATGAAATCGATGACCGCGAGATCCTTGTAGCATTCTTCTCCTAAATTTATGACTGTGTCTCGGGTTCCTTGTCGGATTTCAAACCCTAGCCATCTTCTTGCCCGAAAATACCGATTTCAGCCCATTTTTGTCGGGTGGTACGAAAATCGGCCGAAAAGTCTAGATGAAATCGAAGACCGCGAGATCCTTGTAGAATTCTTCTCTTAAATTTATGATTATGTCTCAGGTTCCGTGTCGGATTTCAAACCCTAGCCATCGTCTGGCCCGAAAATACCGATTTCGGCCCATTTTTGTCGGGTGGTACGAAAATCGCCCGAAAAGTCCAGATGAAATCGACGACCGCGAGATCCTTGTAGCATTCTTCTCCTAAATTTATGACTGTGTCTCGAGTTCCGTGTCGGATCTCAAACCCTAGCCATCGTATGGCCCGAAAATACCGATTTCGGCCTATTTTTGTCGGGTCGTTCGAAAATCGGCCGAAAAGTCTAGATGAAATCGACGACCGCGAGATCCTTGTAGCATTCTTCTCCTAAAATTATGATTGTGTCTCGGGTTCCGTGTCAGATTTCAAACCCTAGCCAGTGTCTTGCCCGATAATACCGGTTTCGGCCCATTTTTGTCGGGTGGTATGAAAATCGCCCGAAAAGTCCAGATGAAATCGACAACCACGAGATCCTTGTAGCATTCTTCTCCTAAATTTATTACTGTGTCTCGGGTTCGGAGTCGGATTTCAAACCCTAGCCATCGTCTGGCCAGAAAATACCGATTTCGGCCCATTTTTGTCGGGTGGTACGAAAATCGTCCGAAAAGTCTAGATGAAATCGACGACTGCGAGATCCTTGTACCATTCTTCTCCTAAATTTATGATTGTGTCTCAGGTTCTGTGTCGGATTTGAAACCCTAGCCGTCGTCTGGCCTGAAAATACCGATTTTGGCCCATTTTTGTCGAGTTGTACGAAAATCGCCCAAAATGTCCTGATAAAATCGACGACGGCGAGATCCTTGTAGCATTCTTCTCCTAAGTTTTTGATTGTGTCTCGGGTTCAGAGTCGGATTTCAAACCCTAGCCTTCGTCTTGCCCGAAAATACCGATTTCGGCCCATTTTTGTCGGGTTGTACGAAAATCGCCCGAAAAGTCCAGATGAAATCGACGACCGCGAGATCCTTGTAGCATTCTTCTCCTAAATTTATGATTGTGTCTCAGGTTCCGTGTCGGATTTCAAACCCTAGCTATCGTCTGGCCCGAAAATACCGATTTCGGCCCATTTTTGTCGGGTGGTACGAAAATCGCCCGAAATGTCCAGATGAAATCGACGACCGCGAGATCCTTGTAGCATTCTTCTCCTAAATTTATGACTGTCTCTCGGGTTCAGAGTCGGATTTCAAACCCTAGCCATCGTCTGGCCAGAATATACCGATTTCGGCCCATTTTTGTCGGGTGGTACGAAAATCGCCCGAAAAGTCTAGATGAAATCGACGACCGCGAAATCCTTGTAGCATTCTTCTCCTAAATTTATGATTGTGTCTCAGGTTCCGTGTCGGATTTCAAACCCTAGCCGTCGTCTGGCCCGAAAATACCGATTTCGGCCCATTTTTGTCGAGTGGTACGAAAACGCCCGAAATGTCCACATGAAAACGTCGACCGCGAGATTCTTGTAGCATTCTTCTCCTAAATTTATGACTGTGTCTCGGGTTCGGAGTCGGATTTCAAACCCTAGCTATCGTCTTGCCCGAAAATACCGATTTCGGCCCATTTTTGTCGGGTTGTACGAAAATCGCCCGAAAAGTCCAGATGAAATCGACGACCGCGAGATCCTTGTAGTATTCTTCTCCTAAATTTATGACTGTGTCTCGGGTTCCGTGTCGGATTTCAAACCCTAGCCATCGTTTTGCCTGAAAATACCGATTTCGGCCCATTTTTGTCGGGTTGTACGAAAATCTCCCGAAAAGTCCAAATGAAATCGACGACCGCGAGATCCTTGTAGCATTCTTCTCCTAAATTTATGACTTTGTCTCGGGTTCCTTGTCGGATTTCAAAACCTAGCCATCGTCTGACCCCAATATACCGATTTCGGCCTATTTTTGTGAGGTGGTACGAAAATCGCTTGAAAAGACCAGATGAAATCGACGACCGCGAGATCCTTGTAGCATTCTTCTCCTAAATTTATGACTGTGTCTCGGGTTCCATGTCAGATTTCAAACCCTAGCCATCGTATGGCCCGAAAATACCGATTTCGGCCTATTTCTGTCAGGTCGTACGAAAATCGACCAAAAAGTCTATATGTAAACGACGACCGCGAGATCCTTGTAGCATTCTTTTCCTAAATTTATGACTGTGTCTCAGGTTCCGTGTTGGATTTCAAACCCTAGCCAGTGTCTGGCCCGAAAATACCGATTTCGGCCCATTTTTGTCGGGTGGTATGAAAATCGCCCGAAAAGTCCAGATGAAATCGACGACCGCAAGATCCTTGAAGCATTCTTCTCCTAAATTTATGACTGTGTCTCGGGTTCCGTGTCGGATTTCAAACCCTAGCCATCGTCTGGCCCGAAAAACTTATTTCGGCCCATTTTTGTCGGGGGGTACAAAAATTGCCCGAAAAGTCCAGATCAAATCAACCACCGCGAGATCCTTGTAGCATTCTTCTCCTAAATTTATGACTGTGTTTTGGGTTCCGTGTCGGATTTCAAACCCTAGCCATCGTCTGGCCCGAAAACACCGATTTCGGCCCATTTTTGTCGGGTGGTACGAAAATCGCCCGAAAAGTCCAGATGAAATCGACGACCGCGAGATCCTTGTAGTATTCTCCTAAATTTATGACTGTGTCTCGGGTTCCGTGTCGGATTTCAAACCCTAGCCATCGTATGGCCCGAAATACCGATTTCGACCCATTTTTGTCGGGTTGTATGAAAATCGGCCAAAAAGACTAGATGAAAACGACGACCGCGAGATCCTTGTACCATTCTTTTCCTAAATTTATGACTGTGTCTCGGGTTCTGTGTCGGATTTCAAACCCTAGCCAGTGTCTTGCCCGAAAATACCGATTTCGGCCCATTTTTGTCGGGTGGTACGAAAATCGTGAGAAAAGTCCACATGAAATCGACGACTTCAAGATCCTTGTAGCATTCTTCTCCTAAATTTATGATTGTGTCTCAGGTTCCGTTTCGGATTTCAAACCCTAGCCATCGTCTGGCCCGAAAATACCGATTTCGGCCTATTTTTGTCGGATTGTACGAAAATCGCCCGAAAAGTCAAGATGAAATCGACGACCGCGAGATCCTTGTAGCATTCTTCTCCTAAATTTATGGCTGTGTCTCGGGTTCCGTGTCGGATTTCAAACCCCAGCCATCGTATGGCCCGAAAATACCGATTTCGGCCCATTTTTGAAGGGTCGTACGAAAATCGGCCGAAAAGTCTAGATGAAATCGACAACCGCGAGATACTTGTAGCATTCTTTTCCTAAATTTATGACTGTGTCTCGGGTTCCGTGTCAGATTTCAAACCCTAGCCAGTGTCTGGCCAGAAAATACCGATTTCGGCCCATTTTTGTCGGGTGGTACGAAAATTGCCCGAAAAGTCCAGATGAAATCTGCGACCGCGAGATCCTTGTAGCATTCTTCTCCTAAATTTATGACTGTGTCTCGGGTTCCGTGTCGGATTTTAAACCCTAGCCATCGTCTGGCCCGAAATTATCGATTTTGGCCGAAAAGTCTAAATGAAATCGACGACCGCGAGATCCTTGTAGCATTCTTCTCCTAAATTTATGACTGTGTCTCGGGATCCGTGTCGGATTTCAAACCCTAGCCATCGTCTGGCCCGAAAAACCGAATATGGCCCATTTTTCTCGGGTGGTACAAAAATCGCCCGAAAAGTCCAGATGAAATTGACGACCGCGAGATCCTTGTAGCATTCTTCTCCTAAATTAATGACTGTGTCTCGGGTTCCGTGTCGGATTTCAAACCCTAGCCATCGTCTGGCCCGAAAAACCGAATATTGCCCATTTTTGTCGGGTGGTACAAAAATCGCCCGAAAAGTCCAGATGAAAACGACGACCGCGAGATCCTTGTAGCATTCTTTTCCTAAATTTATGACTGTGTCTCGGGTTCCGTGTCGGATTTCAAACCCTAGCCAGTGTCTGGCCCGAAAATACCGATTTCGGCCCATTTTTGTCGGGTGGTATGAAAATCGCCCGAAAAGTCCAGATGAAATCGACGACCGCAAGATCCTTGAAGCATTCTTCTCCTAAATTTATGACTGTGTCTCGGGTTCCGTGTCGGATTTCAAACCCTAGCCATCGTCTTGCCCGAAAATACCGATTTCGGCCCATTTTTGTCGGGTTGTACGAAAATCGCCCGAAAAGTCCAGATGAAATCGACGACCGCGAGATCCTTGTAGCATTCTTCTCCTAAATTTATGACTGTGTCTCGGGTTCCGTGTCGGATTTCAAACCCAAGCCAGTGTCTGGCCAGAAAATACCGATTTCGGCCCATTTTTGTCGGGTGGTACGAAAATTGCCCGAAAAGTCCAGATGAAATCTGCGACCGCGAGATCCTTGTAGCATTCTTCTCCTAAATTTATGACTGTGTCTCGGGTTCCGTGTCGGATTTTAAACCCTAGCCATTGTCTGGCCCGAAATTACCGATTTTGGCCGAAAAGTCTAAAAGAAATCGACGACCGCGAGATCCTTATAGCATTCTTCTCCTAAATTTATGACTGTGTCTCGGGTTCCGTGTCGGATTTCAAACCATAGCCATCGTCTAGCCGGAAAAACCGAATATGGCCCATTTTTGTCGGGTGGTACAAAAATCGCCCGAAAAGTCCAGATGAAATCGACGACCGCGAGATCCTTGTAGTATTCTTCTCCTAAATTAATGACTGTGTCTCGGGTTCCGTGTCGGATTTCAAACCCTAGCCATCGTCTGGCCCGAAAAACCGAATATGGCCCATTTTTGTCGGGTGGTACAAAAATCGCCCGAAAAGTCCAGATGAAAACGACGACTGCGAGATCCTTGTAGCATTCTTTTCCTACATTTATGACTGTGTCTCGGGTTCCATGTCGGATTTCAAACCCTAGCCAGTGTCTGGCCAGAAAATACCGATTTCGGCCCATTTTTTTCGGGTGGTACGAAAATTGCCCGAAAAGTCCAGATGAAATCTGCGACCGCGAGATCCTTGTAGCATTCTTCTCCTAAATTTATGACTGTGTCTCGGGTTCCGTGTCGGATTTCAAACCCTAGCCATCGTATGGCCCGAAAATATCGATTACGACCCATTTTTGTCGGGTCGTATGAAAATCGGCCGAAAAGTCTAGATGAAATCAACGACCGCGAGATCCTTGTAGCATTCTTTTCCTACATTTATGACTGTGTCTCGGGTTCCGTGTCGGATTTTAAACCCTAGCCATCGTATGGGCCAAAAATACCGATTTCGGCCCATTTTTATCGGGTCGTACGAAAATCGGCCGAAAAGTCTAGATGAAATCTGCGACCGCGAGATCCTTGTAGCATTCTTCTCCTAAATTTATGACTGTGTCTCGGGTTCCATGTTGGATTTCAAACCCTAGCCAGTGTCTGGCCAGAAAATACCGATTTCGGCCCATTTTTTTCGGGTGGTACGAAAATTGCCCGAAATGTCCAGATGAAATCTGCGACCGCGAGATCCTTGTAGCATTCTTCTCCTAAATTTATGACTGTGTCTCGGGTTCCGTGTCGGATTTTAAACCCTAGCCATCGTCTCGCCCGAAATTACCGATTTCGGCCCATTTTTGTCGGGTGGTACGAAAATCGCTCGAAATGTCCAGATGAAATCGACGAACGCGAGTTCCTTGTAGCATTCTTCTCCTAAATTTATGACTGTGTCTCGGGTTCCGTGTCGGATTTCAAACCCTAGCCATCGTATGGCCCGAAAATATCGATTTCGGCCCATTTTTGTCTGGTCGTATGAAAATCGGCCGAAAAGTATAAATGAAATCGACGACCGCGAGATCCTTGTAGCATTCTTCTCCTAAATTTATGACTGTGTCTCGGGTTCCGTGTCGGATTTCAATCCCTAGCCATCGTATGGGCCAAAAATACCAATTTCGGCCCATTTTTATCGGGTCGTACGAAAATCGGAAGAAAAGTCTAGATGAAATCGACGACCGCGAGATCCTTGTAGCATTCTTCTCCTAAATATATGATTGTGTGTCGGAATCCATTTCGGATTTCAAACCCTAGCCAGTGTTTGGCCAGAAAATACCGATTTCGGCCCATTTTTTTCGGGTGGTACGAAAATTGCCCGAAAAGTCCAGATGAAATCTGCGATCGCGAGATCCTTGTAGCATTCTTCTCCTAAATTTATGACTGTGTCTCGGGTTCCGTGTCGGATTTTAAACGCTAGCCATCGTCTGGCCCGAAATTACCGATTTCGGCCCATTTTTGTCGGGTGGTACGAAAATCGCTCGAAATGTGCAGATGAAATCGACGAACGCGAGTTCCTTGTAGCATTCTTCTCCTAAATTTATGACTGTGTCTCGGGTTCCGTGTCGGATTTCAAACCCTAGCCATCGTATGGCCCGAAAATATCGATTTCGGCCCATTTTTGTCAGGTCGTATGAAAATCGGCCGGAAAGTCTAAATGAAATCGACAACCGCGAGATCCTTGTAGCATTCTTCTCCTAAATTTATGAATGTGTCTCGGGTTCCGTGTCGGATTTCAATCCCTAGCCATCGTATGGGCCAAAAATACCGATTTCGGCCCATTTTTATCGGGTCGTACGAAAATCGGCCGAAAAGTCTAGATGAAATCCACAACCGCGAGATCCTTGTAGCATTCTTTTCCTAAATTTATGACTGTGTCTCGGGTTCCGTGTCGGATTTCAAACCCTAGCCAGTGTCTGGCCAGAAAATACCGATTTCGGCCCATTTTTGTCGGGTGGTACGAAAATTGCCCGAAAAGTCCAGATGAAATCTGCGACCGCGAGATCCTTGTAGCATTCTTCTCCTAAATTTATGACTGTGTCTCGGGTTCCGTGTCGGATTTTAAACCCTAGCCATCGTTTGGCCCGAAATTACCGATTTCGGCCCATTTTTGTCGGGTGGTACGAAAATCGCTCGAAATGTGCAGATGAAATCGACGAACGCGAGTTCCTTGTAGCATTCTTCTCCTAAATTTATGACTGTGTCTCGGGTTCCGTGTCGGATTTCAAACCCTAGCCATCGTATGGCCCGAAAATATCGATTACGGCCCATTTTTGTCGGGTCGTATGAAAATCGGCCGAAAAGTCTAGATGAAATCGACGACCGCGAGATCCTTGTAGCATTCTTCTCCTAAATTTATGACGTTGTCTCGGGTTCCGTGTCGGATTTCAAACCCTATCCATCGTATGGCCCGAAAATACCGATTTCGGCCCATTTTTGTCGGGTCGTATGAAAATCGGCCGAAAAGTCTAGATGAAATCGACGACCGCGAGATCCTCGTAGCATTCTTCTCCTAAATTTATGACGTTGTCTCGGGTTCCGTGTCGGATTTCAAACCCTATCCATCGTATGGCCCGAAAATACTGATTTCGGCCCATTTTTGTCGGGTCGTACGAAAATCGACCGAAAAGTCTAGATGAAATCCACAACCGCGAGATCCTTGTAGCATTCTTTTCCGAAATTTATGACTGTGTCTCGGGTTCCGTGTCGGATTTCAAACCCTAGCCAGTGTCTGGCCAGAAAATACCGATTTCGGCCCATTTTTGTCGGTTGTTACGAAAATTGCCCGAAATGTCCAGATGAAATCTGCGACCGCGAGATCCTTGTAGCATTCTTCTCCTAAATTTATGACTGTGTCTCGGGTTCCGTGTCGGATTTTAAACCCTAGCCATCGTCTCGCCCGAAATTACCGATTTCGGCCCATTTTTGTCGGGTGGTACGAAAATCGCTCGAAATGTCCAGATGAAATCGACGAACGCGAGTTCCTTGTAGCATTCTTCTCCTAAATTTATGACTGTGTCTCGGGTTCCGTGTCGGATTTCAAACCCTAGCCATCGTATGGCCCGAAAATATCGATTTCGGCCCATTTTTGTCTGGTCGTATGAAAATCGGCCGAAAAGTATAAATGAAATCGACGACCGCGAGATCCTTGTAGCATTCTTCTCCTAAATTTATGACTGTGTCTCGGGTTCCGTGTCGGATTTCAATCCCTAGCCATCGTATGGGCCAAAAATACCAATTTCGGCCCATTTTTATCGGGTCGTACGAAAATCGGAAGAAAAGTCTAGATGAAATCGACGACCGCGAGATCCTTGTAGCATTCTTCTCCTAAATATATGATTGTGTGTCGGGTTCCATTTCGGATTTCAAACCCTAGCCAGTGTTTGGCCAGAAAATACCGATTTCGGCCCATTTTTTTCGGGTGGTACGAAAATTGCCCGAAAAGTCCAGATGAAATCTGCGATCGCGAGATCCTTGTAGCATTCTTCTCCTAAATTTATGACTGTGTCTCGGGTTCCGTGTCGGATTTTAAACGCTAGCCATCGTCTGGCCCGAAATTACCGATTTCGGCCCATTTTTGTCGGGTGGTACGAAAATCGCTCGAAATGTGCAGATGAAATCGACGAACGCGAGTTCCTTGTAGCATTCTTCTCCTAAATTTATGACTGTGTCTCGGGTTCCGTGTCGGATTTCAAACCCTAGCCATCGTATGGCCCGAAAATATCGATTTCGGCCCATTTTTGTCTGGTCGTATGAAAATCGGCCGAAAAGTATAAATGAAATCGACGACCGCGAGATCCTTGTAGCATTCTTCTCCTAAATTTATGACTTTGTCTCGGGTTCCGTGTCGGATTTCAATCCCTAGCCATTGTATGGGCCAAAAATACCGATTTCGGCCCATTTTTATCGGGTCGTACGAAAATCGGCCGAAAAGTCTAGATGAAATCGACGACCGCGAGATCCTTGTAGCATTCTTCTCCTAAATTTATGATTGTGTGTCGGGTTCCATGTTGGATTTCAAACCCTAGCCAGTGTCTGGCCAGAAAATACCGATTTTGGCCCATTTTTTCCAGGTGGTACGAAAATTGCCCGAAAAGTCCAGATGAAATCTGCGATCGCGAGATCTTTGTAGCATTCTTCTCCTAAATTTATGACTGTGTCTCGGGTTTCGTGTCGGATTTTAAACCCTAGCCATCGTCTTGCCCGAAATTACCGATTTCGGCCCATTTTTGTCGGGACGTATGAAAATCGGCCGAAAAGTCTAGATGAAATCGACGACCGCGAGATCCTTGTAGCATTCTTCTCCTAAATTTATGACTGTGTCTCGGGTTCCGTGTCGGATTTCAAACCCTAGCCATCGTATGGCCCGAAAATATCGATTTCGGCCCATTTTTGTCAGGTCGTATGAAAATCGGCCGGAAAGTCTAAATGAAATCGACGACCGCGAGATCCTTGTAGCATTCTTCTCCTAAATTTATGACTGTGTCTCGGGTTCCGTGTCGGATTTCAATCCCTAGCCATCGTATGGGCCAAAAATACCGATTTCGGCCCATTTTTATCGGGTCGTACGAAAATCGGCCGAAAAGTCTAGATGAAATCGACGACTGCGAGATCCTTGTAGCATTCTTCGTCTAAATTTATGATTGTGTGTGGGGTTCCATGTCGGATTTCAAACCCTAGCCAGTGTCTGGCCAGAAAATACCGATTTCGGCCCATTTTTTTCGGGTGGTACGAAAATTGCCCGAAAAGTCCAGATGAAATCTGCGACCGCGAGATCCTTGTAGCATTCTTCTCCTAAATTTATTACTGTGTCTCGGGTTCCGTGTCGGATTTCAAACCCTAGCCATCGTATGGCCCGAAAATATCGATTACGACCCATTTTTGTCGGGACGTATGAAAATCGGCCGAAAAGTCTAGATGAAATCAACGACCGCGAGATCCTCGTAGCATTCTTCTCCTAAATTTATGACTTTGTCTCGGGTTCCGTGTCGGATTTCAAACCCTATCCATCGTATGGCCCGAAAATACCGATTTCGGCCCATTTTTGTCGGGTCGTACGAAAATCGGCCGAAAAGTCTAGATGAAATCCACAACCGCGAGATCCTTGTAGCATTCTTTTCCTAAATTTATGACTGTGTCTCGGGTTCCGTGTCGGATTTCAAACCCTAGCCAGTGTCTGGCCAGAAAATACCGATTTCGGCCATTTTTGTCGGGTGTTACGAAAATTGCCCGAAATGTCCAGATGAAATCTGCGACCGCGAGATCCTTGTAGCATTCTTCTCCTAAATTTATTACTGTGTCTCGGGTTCCGTGTCGGATTTTAAACCCTAGCCATCGTCTCGCCCGAAATTACCGATTTCGGCCCATTTTTGTCGGGTGGTACGAAAATCGCTCGAAATGTCCAGATGAAATCGACGAACGCGAGTTCCTTGTAGCATTCTTCTCCTAAATTTATGACTGTGTCTCGGGTTTCGTGTCGGATTTCAAACCCTAGCCATCGTATGGCCCGAAAATATCGATTTCGGCCCATTTTTGTCTGGTCGTATGAAAATCGGCCGAAAAGTATAAATGAAATCGACGACCGCGAGATCCTTGTAGCATTCTTCTCCTAAATTTATGACTGTGTCTCGGGTTCCGTGTCGGATTTCAATCCCTAGCCATCGTATGGGCCAAAAATACCAATTTCGGCCCATTTTTATCGGGTCGTACGAAAATCGGAAGAAAAGTCTAGATGAAATCGACGACCGCGAGATCCTTGTAGCATTCTTCTCCTAAATATATGATTGTGTGTCGGAATCCATTTCGGATTTCAAACCCTAGCCAGTGTTTGGCCAGAAAATACCGATTTCGGCCCATTTTTTTCGGGTGGTACGAAAATTGCCCGAAAAGTCCAGATGAAATCTGCGATCGCGAGATCCTTGTAGCATTCTTCTCCTAAATTTATGACTGTGTCTCGGGTTCCGTGTCGGATTTTAAACGCTAGCCATCGTCTGGCCCGAAATTACCGATTTCGGCCCATTTTTGTCGGGTGGTACGAAAATCGCTCGAAATGTGCAGATGAAATCGACGAACGCGAGTTCCTTGTAGCATTCTTCTCCTAAATTTATGACTGTGTCTCGGGTTCCGTGTCGGATTTCAAACCCTAGCCATCGTATGGCCCGAAAATATCGATTTCGGCCCATTTTTGTCAGGTCGTATGAAAATCGGCCGGAAAGTCTAAATGAAATCGACAACCGCGAGATCCTTGTAGCATTCTTCTCCTAAATTTATGAATGTGTCTCGGGTTCCGTGTCGGATTTCAATCCCTAGCCATCGTATGGGCCAAAAATACCGATTTCGGCCCATTTTTATCGGGTCGTACGAAAATCGGCCGAAAAGTCTAGATGAAATCGACGACCGCGAGATCCTTGTAGCATTCTTCTCCTAAATTTATGATTGTGTGTCGGGTTTCATTGTCGGATTTCAAACCCTAGCCAGTGTTTGGCCAGAAAATACCGATTTCGGCCCATTTTTTTCGGGTGGTACGAAAATTGCCCGAAAAGTCCAGATGAAATCTGCGACCGCGAGAACCTTGTAGCATTCTTCTCCTAAATTTATGACTGTGTCTCGGGTTCCGTGTCGGATTTCAAACCCTCGCCATCGTATGGCCCGAAAATATCGATTACGGCCAATTTTTGTCGGGACGTATGAAAATCGGCCGAAAAGTCTAGATGAAATCGACGACCGCGAGATCCTCGTAGCATTCTTCTCCTAAATTTATGACGTTGTCTCGGGTTCCGTGTCGGATTTCAAACCCTATCCATCGTATGGCCCGAAAATACCGATTTCGGCCCATTTTTGTCGGGTCGTACGAAAATCGGCCGAAAAGTCTAGATGAAATCCACAACCGCGAGATCCTTGTAGCCTTCTTTTCCTAAATTTATGACTGTGTCTCGGGTTCCGTGTCGGATTTCAAACCCTAGCCAGTGTCTGGCCAGAAAATACCGATTTCGGCCCATTTTTGTCGGGTGGTACGAAAATTGCCCGAAAAGTCCAGATGAAATCTGCGACCGCGAGATCCTTGTAGCATTCTTCTCCTAAATTTATGACTGTGTCTCGGGTTCCGTGTCGGATTTTAAACCCTAGCCATCGTTTGGCCCGAAATTACCGATTTCGGCCCATTTTTGTCGGGTGGTACGAAAATCGCTCGAAATGTGCAGATGAAATCGACGAACGCGAGTTCCTTGTAGCATTCTTCTCCTAAATTTATGACTGTGTCTCGGGTTCCGTGTCGGATTTCAAACCCTAGCCATCGTATGGCCCGAAAATATCGATTACGGCCCATTTTTGTCGGGTCGTATGAAAATCGGCCGAAAAGTCTAGATGAAATCGACGACCGCGAGATCCTTGTAGCATTCTTCTCCTAAATTTATGACCTTGTCTCGGGTTCCGTGTCGGATTTCAAACCCTATCCATCGTATGGCCCGAAAATACCGATTTCGGCCAATTTTTGTTGGGTGGTACGAATATCGCCCGAAAACACCAGATGAAATCGACGACCGCGAGATCCTTGTAGCATTCTTCTCCTAAATTTATGACTGTGTCTCGTGTTCCATGTCAGATTTCAAACCCTAGCCAACGTCTGGCCCGAAAATATCGATTTTGGGCCATTTTTGTCGGGTGGTACGAAAAATGCCCGAAAAGTCCAGATGAAATCGACGACCGCGAGATCCTTGTGGCCTTCTTCTCCTAAATTTACGACTGTATCTCGGGTTCCGTGTCGGATTTCAAACACTAGCCATAGTTTGGCCCGAAAATACTAATTTCGACCCATTTTTGTCGAATGGTTCGAAAATTACCCGAAAAGTCCAGATGAAATCGATGACCGCGAGATCCTTGTAGCATTCTTCTCCTAAATTTATGACTGTGTCTCGGGTTCCGTGTCGGATTTCAAACCCTAGCCATCGTATGGCCCGAAAATATCGATTTCGGCCCATTTTTGTCAGGTCGTATGAAAATCGGCCGGAAAGTCTAAATGAAATCGACAACCGCGAGATCCTTGTAGCATTCTTCTCCTAAATTTATGAATGTGTCTCGGGTTCCGTGTCGGATTTCAATCCCTAGCCATCGTATGGGCCAAAAATACCGATTTCGGCCCATTTTTATCGGGTCGTACGAAAATCGGCCGAAAAGTCTAGATGAAATCCACAACCGCGAGATCCTTGTAGCATTCTTTTCCTAAATTTATGACTGTGTCTCGGGTTCCGTGTCGGATTTCAAACCCTAGCCAGTGTCTGGCCAGAAAATACCGATTTCGGCCCATTTTTGTCGGGTGGTACGAAAATTGCCCGAAAAGTCCAGATGAAATCTGCGACCGCGAGATCCTTGTAGCATTCTTCTCCTAAATTTATGACTGTGTCTCGGGTTCCGTGTCGGATTTTAAACCCTAGCCATCGTTTGGCCCGAAATTACCGATTTCGGCCCATTTTTGTCGGGTGGTACGAAAATCGCTCGAAATGTGCAGATGAAATCGACGAACGCGAGTTCCTTGTAGCATTCTTCTCCTAAATTTATGACTGTGTCTCGGGTTCCGTGTCGGATTTCAAACCCTAGCCATCGTATGGCCCGAAAATATCGATTACGGCCCATTTTTGTCGGGTCGTATGAAAATCGGCCGAAAAGTCTAGATGAAATCGACGACCGCGAGATCCTTGTAGCATTCTTCTCCTAAATTTATGACTTTGTCTCGGGTGCCGTGTCGGATTTCAAACCCTATCCATCGTATGGCCCGAAAATACCGATTTCGGCCCATTTTTGTCGGGTCGTACGAAAATCGGCCGAAAAGTCTAGATGAAATCCACAACCGCGAGATCCTTGTAGCATTCTTCTCCTAAGTTTATGACTGTGTCTCGGGTTCCGTATCGGATTTCAAAACCTAGCCAGTATCTTGCCAGAAAATACCGATTTCGGCCTATTTTTGTCGGGTGGTACGAAAACTGCCCGAAAAGTCCAGATGAAATCTGTGACCGCGAGATCCTTGTAGCATTCTTCTCCTAAATTTATGACTGTGTCTCGGGTTCCGTGTCGAATTTTAAACCCTAGCCATCGTCTGGCCCGAAATTACCGATTTCGGCCCATTTTTGTCGGGTGGTACGAAAATCGCTCGAAATGTGCAGATGAAATCGACGAACGCGAGTTCCTTGTAGCATTCTTCTCCTAAATTTATGACTGTGTCTCGGGTTCCGTGTCGGATTTCAAACCCTAGCCATCGTATGGCCCGAAAATATCGATTTCGGCCCATTTTTGTCAGGTCGTATGAAAATCGGCCGAAAAGTCTAAATGAAATCGACGACCGCGAGATCCTTGTAGCATTCTTCTCCTAAATTTATGACTGTGTCTCGGGTTCCGTGTCGGATTTCAATCCCTAGCCATCGTATGGGCCAAAAATACCGATTTCGGCCCATTTTTATCGGGTCGTACGAAAATCGGCCGAAAAGTCTAGATGAAATCGACGACTGCGAGATCCTTGTAGCATTCTTCGTCTAAATTTATGATTGTGTGTGGGGTTCCATGTCGGATTTCAAACCCTAGCCAGTGTCTGGCCAGAAAATACCGATTTCGGCCCATTTTTTTCGGGTGGTACGAAAATTGCCCGAAAAGTCCAGATGAAATCTGCGACCGCGAGATCCTTGTAGCATTCTTCTCCTAAATTTATTACTGTGTCTCGGGTTCCGTGTCGGATTTCAAACCCTAGCCATCGTATGGCCCGAAAATATCGATTACGACCCATTTTTGTCGGGACGTATGAAAATCGGCCGAAAAGTCTAGATGAAATCAACGACCGCGAGATCCTCGTAGCATTCTTCTCCTAAATTTATGACTTTGTCTCGGGTTCCGTGTCGGATTTCAAACCCTATCCATCGTATGGCCCGAAAATACCGATTTCGGCCCATTTTTGTCGGGTCGTACGAAAATCGGCCGAAAAGTCTAGATGAAATCCACAACCGCGAGATCCTTGTAGCATTCTTTTCCTAAATTTATGACTGTGTCTCGGGTTCCGTGTCGGATTTCAAACCCTAGCCAGTGTCTGGCCAGAAAATACCGATTTCGGCCCATTTTTGTCGGGTGGTACGAAAATTGCCCGAAAAGTCCAGATGAAATCTGCGACCGCGAGATCCTTGTAGCATTCTTCTCCTAAATTTATGACTGTGTCTCGGGTTCCGTGTCGGATTTTAAACCCTAGCCATCGTCTGGCCCGAAATTACCGATTTCGGCCCATTTTTGTCGGGTGGTACGAAAATCGCTCGAAATGTCCAGATGAAATCGACGAACGCGAGTACCTTGTAGCATTCTTCTCCTAAATTTATGACTGTGTCTCGGGTTCCGTGTCAGATTTCAAACCCTAGCCATCGTATGGCCCGAAAATATCGATTTCGGCCCATTTTTGTTAGGTCGTATGAAAATCTACCGAAAAGTATAAATGAAATCGACGACCGCGAGATCCTTGTAGCATTCTTCTCCTAAATTTATTACTGTGTCTCGGGTTCCGTGTCGGATTTCAATCCCTAGCCATCGTATGGGCCAAAAATACCAATTTCGGCCCATTTTTATCGGGTCGTACGAAAATCGGACGAAAAATCTAGATGAAGTCGACGACCGCGAGATCCTTGTAGCATTCTTCTCCTAAATATATGATTGTGTGTCGGGTTCCATTTCGGATTTCAAACCCTAGCCAGTGTCTGGCCAGAAAATACCGATTTCGGCCCATTTTTTTCGGGTGGTACGAAAATTGCCCGAAAAGTCCAGATGAAATCTGCGATCGCGAGATCCTTGTAGCATTCTTCTCCTAAATTTATGACTGTGTCTCGGGTTCCGTGTCGGATTTTAAACGCTAGCCATCGTCTGGCCCGAAATTACCGATTTCGGCCCATTTTTGTCGGGTGGTACGAAAATCGCTCGAAATGTGCAGATGAAATCGACGAACGCGAGTTCCTTGTAGCATTCTTCTCCTAAATTTATGACTGTGTCTCGGGTTCCGTGTCGGATTTCAAACCCTAGCCATCGTATGGCCCGAAAATATCGATTTCGGCCCATTTTTGTCAGGTCGTATGAAAATCGGCCGGAAAGTCTAAATGAAATCGACAACCGCGAGATCCTTGTAGCATTCTTCTCCTAAATTTATGAATGTGTCTCGGGTTCCGTGTCGGATTTCAATCCCTAGCCATCGTATGGGCCAAAAATACCGATTTCGGCCCATTTTTATCGGGTCGTACGAAAATCGGCCGAAAAGTCTAGATGAAATCGACGACCGCGAGATCCTTGTAGCATTCTTCTCCTAAATTTATGATTGTGTGTCGGGTTTCATTGTCGGATTTCAAACCCTAGCCAGTGTTTGGCCAGAAAATACCGATTTCGGCCCATTTTTTTCGGGTGGTACGAAAATTGCCCGAAAAGTCCAGATGAAATCTGCGACCGCGAGAACCTTGTAGCATTCTTCTCCTAAATTTATGACTGTGTCTCGGGTTCCGTGTCGGATTTCAAACCCTCGCCATCGTATGGCCCGAAAATATCGATTACGGCCAATTTTTGTCGGGACGTATGAAAATCGGCCGAAAAGTCTAGATGAAATCGACGACCGCGAGATCCTCGTAGCATTCTTCTCCTAAATTTATGACGTTGTCTCGGGTTCCGTGTCGGATTTCAAACCCTATCCATCGTATGGCCCGAAAATACCGATTTCGGCCCATTTTTGTCGGGTCGTACGAAAATCGGCCGAAAAGTCTAGATGAAATCCACAACCGCGAGATCCTTGTAGCCTTCTTTTCCTAAATTTATGACTGTGTCTCGGGTTCCGTGTCGGATTTCAAACCCTAGCCAGTGTCTGGCCAGAAAATACCGATTTCGGCCCATTTTTGTCGGGTGGTACGAAAATTGCCCGAAAAGTCCAGATGAAATCTGCGACCGCGAGATCCTTGTAGCATTCTTCACCTAAATTTATGACTGTGTCTCGGGTTCCGTGTCGGATTTTAAACCCTAGCCATCGTTTGGCCCGAAATTACCGATTTCGGCCCATTTTTGTCGGGTGGTACGAAAATCGCTCGAAATGTGCAGATGAAATCGACGAACGCGAGTTCCTTGTAGCATTCTTCTCCTAAATTTATGACTGTGTCTCGGGTTCCGTGTCGGATTTCAAACCCTAGCCATCGTATGGCCCGAAAATATCGATTACGGCCCATTTTTGTCGGGTCGTATGAAAATCGGCCGAAAAGTCTAGATGAAATCGACGACCGCGAGATCCTTGTAGCATTCTTCTCCTAAATTTATGACTTTGTCTCGGGTGCCGTGTCGGATTTCAAACCCTATCCATCGTATGGCCCGAAAATACCGATTTCGGCCCATTTTTGTCGGGTCGTACGAAAATCGGCCGAAAAGTCTAGATGAAATCCACAACCGCGAGATCCTTGTAGCATTCTTCTCCTAAGTTTATGACTGTGTCTCGGGTTCCGTATCGGATTTCAAAACCTAGCTAGTATCTTGCCAGAAAATACCGATTTCGGCCTATTTTTGTCGGGTGGTACGAAAACTGCCCGAAAAGTCCAGATGAAATCTGTGACCGCGAGATCCTTGTAGCATTCTTCTCCTAAATTTATGACTGTGTCTCGGGTTCCGTGTCGAATTTTAAACCCTAGCCATCGTCTGGCCCGAAATTACCGATTTCGGCCCATTTTTGTCGGGTGGTACGAAAATCGCTCGAAATGTGCAGATGAAATCGACGAACGCGAGTTCCTTGTAGCATTCTTCTCCTAAATTTATGACTGTGTCTCGGGTTCCGTGTCGGATTTCAAACCCTAGCCATCGTATGGCCCGAAAATATCGATTTCGGCCCATTTTTGTCAGGTCGTATGAAAATCGGCCGAAAAGTCTAAATGAAATCGACGACCGCGAGATCCTTGTAGCATTCTTCTCCTAAATTTATGACTGTGTCTCGGGTTCCGTGTCGGATTTCAATCCCTAGCCATCGTATGGGCCAAAAATACCGATTTCGGCCCATTTTTATCGGGTCGTACGAAAATCGGCCGAAAAGTCTAGATGAAATCGACGACTGCGAGATCCTTGTAGCATTCTTCGTCTAAATTTATGATTGTGTGTGGGGTTCCATGTCGGATTTCAAACCCTAGCCAGTGTCTGGCCAGAAAATACCGATTTCGGCCCATTTTTTTCGGGTGGTACGAAAATTGCCCGAAAAGTCCAGATGAAATCTGCGACCGCGAGATCCTTGTAGCATTCTTCTCCTAAATTTATTACTGTGTCTCGGGTTCCGTGTCGGATTTCAAACCCTAGCCATCGTATGGCCCGAAAATATCGATTACGACCCATTTTTGTCGGGACGTATGAAAATCGGCCGAAAAGTCTAGATGAAATCAACGACCGCGAGATCCTCGTAGCATTCTTCTCCTAAATTTATGACTTTGTCTCGGGTTCCGTGTCGGATTTCAAACCCTATCCATCGTATGGCCCGAAAATACCGATTTCGGCCCATTTTTGTCGGGTCGTACGAAAATCGGCCGAAAAGTCTAGATGAAATCCACAACCGCGAGATCCTTGTAGCATTCTTTTCCTAAATTTATGACTGTGTCTCGGGTTCCGTGTCGGATTTCAAACCCTAGCCAGTGTCTGGCCAGAAAATACCGATTTCGGCCATTTTTGTCGGGTGTTACGAAAATTGCCCGAAATGTCCAGATGAAATCTGCGACCGCGAGATCCTTGTAGCATTCTTCTCCTAAATTTATTACTGTGTCTCGGGTTCCGTGTCGGATTTTAAACCCTAGCCATCGTCTCGCCCGAAATTACCGATTTCGGCCCATTTTTGTCGGGTGGTACGAAAATCGCTCGAAATGTCCAGATGAAATCGACGAACGCGAGTTCCTTGTAGCATTCTTCTCCTAAATTTATGATTGTGTGTCAGGTTCCATGTTGGATTTCAAACCCTAGCCAGTGTCTGGCCAGAAAATACCGATTTCGGCCCATTTTTTTCGGGTGGTACGAAAATTGCCCGAAAAGTCCAGATGAAATCTGCGATCGCGAGATCTTTGTAGCATTCTTCTCCTAAATTTATGACTGTGACTCGGGTTCCGTGTCGGATTTTAAACCCTAGCCATCGTCTGGCCCGAAATTACCGATTTCGGCCCATTTTTGTCGGGTGGTACAAAAATCGCTCGAAATGTGCAAATGAAATCGACGAACGCGAGTTCCTTGTAGCATTCTTCTCCTAAATTTATGACTGTGTCTCGGGTTCCGTGTCGGATTTCAAACCCTAGCCATCGTATGGCCCGAAAATATCGATTTCGGCCCATTTTTGTCAGGTCGTATGAAAATCGGCCGAAAAGTCTAAATGAAATCGACGACCGTGAGATCCTTGTAGCATTCTTCTCCTAAATTTATGACTGTGTCTCGGGTTCCGTGTCGGATTTCAATCCCTAGCCATCGTATGGGCCAAAAATACCGATTTCGGCCCATTTTTATCGGGTGGTACGAAAAACGTCCGAAAAGACGAGATGAAATCGACGACCGCGAGATCCTTGTGGCCTTCTTCTCCTAAATTTATGATTGTGTCTCGGGTTCCGTGTCGGATTTCAAACCCTAGCCATAGTTTGGCTCGAAAATACTGATTTCGGCCCATTTTTGTCGAATGGTTCGAAAATTACCCGAAAAGTCCAGATGAAATCGATGACCGCGAGATCCTTGTAGCATTCTTCTCCTAAATTTATGACTGTGTCTCGGGTTCCGTGTCGGATTTCAAACCCTAGCCATCGTATGGCACGAAAATATCGATTACGGCCCATTTTTGTCGGGTCGTATGAAAATCGGCCGAAAAGTCTAGATGAAATCGACGACCGCGAGATCCTTGTAGCATTCCTTTCCTAAATTTATGACGTTGTCTCGGGTTCCGTGTCGGATTTCAAACCCTATCCATCGTATGGCCCGAAAATACCGATTTCGGCCCATTTTTGTCGGGTCGTACGAAAATCGGCCGAAAAGTCTAGATGAAATCCACAACCGCGAGATCCTTGTAGCATTCTTTTCCTAAGTTTATGACTGTGTCTCGGGTTCCGTGTCGGATTTCAAAACCTAGCCAGTATCTTGCCAGAAAATACCGATTTCGGCCTATTTTTGTCGGGTGGTACGAAAACTGCCCGAAAAGTCCAGATGAAATCTGCGACCGCGAGATCCTTGTAGCATTCTTCTCCTAAATTTATGACTGTGTCTCGGGTTCCGTGTCGGATTTTAAACCCTAGCCATCGTCTGGCCCGAAATTACCGATTTCGGCCCATTTTTGTCGGGTGGTACGAAAATCGCTCGAAATGTGCAGATGAAATCGACGAACGCGAGTTCCTTGTAGCATTCTTCTCCTAAATTTATGACTGTGTCTCGGGTTCCGTGTCGGATTTCAAACCCTAGCCATCGTATGGCCCGAAAATATCGATTTCGGCCCATTTTTGTCAGGTCGTATGAAAATCGGCCGAAAAGTCTAAATGAAATCGACGACCGCGAGATCCTTGTAGCATTCTTCTCCTAAATTTATGACTGTGTCTCGGGTTCCGTGTCGGATTTCAATCCCTAGCCATCGTATGGGCCAAAAATACCGATTTCGGCCTATTTTTATCGGGCCGTACGAAAATCGGCCGAAAAGTCTAGATGAAATCGACGACCGCGAGATCCTTGTAGCATTCTTCTCCTAAATTTATGATTGTGTGTCGGGTTCCATGTCGGATTTCAAACCCTAGCCAGTGTCTGGCCAGAAAATACCGATTTCGGCCCATTTTTTTCGGGTGGTACGAAAATTGCCCGAAAAGTCCAGATGAAATCTGCGACCGCGAGATCCTTGTAGCATTCTTCTCCTAAATTTATGACTGTGTCTCGGGTTCCGTGTCGGATTTCAAACCCTAGCCATCGTATGGCCCGAAAATATCGATTACGGCCCATTTTTGTCGGGATGTATGAAAATCGGCCGAAAAGTCTAGATGAAATCGACGACCGCGAGATCCTCGTAGCATTCTTCTCCTAAATTTATGACGTTGTCTCGGGTTCCGTGTCGGATTTCAAACCCTATCCATCGTATGGGCCGAAAATACTGATTTCGGCCCATTTTTGTCGGGTCGTACGAAAATCGGCCGAAAAGTCTAGATGAAATCCACAACCGCGAGATCCTTGTAGCATTCTTTTCCTAAATTTATGACTGTGTCTCGGGTTCCGTGTCGGATTTCAAACCCTAGCCAGTGTCTGGCCAGAAAATACCGATTTCGGCCATTTTTGTCGGGTGTTACGAAAATTGCCCGAAATGTCCAGATGAAATCTGCGACCGCGAGATCCTTGTAGCATTCTTCTCCTAAATTTATTACTGTGTCTCGGGTTCCGTGTCGGATTTTAAACCCTAGCCATCGTCTCGCCCGAAATTACCGATTTCGGCCCATTTTTGTCGGGTGGTACGAAAATCGCTCGAAATGTCCAGATGAAATCGACGAACGCGAGTTCCTTGTAGCATTCTTCTCCTAAATTTATGATTGTGTGTCAGGTTCCATGTTGGATTTCAAACCCTAGCCAGTGTCTGGCCAGAAAATACCGATTTCGGCCCATTTTTTTCGGGTGGTACGAAAATTGCCCGAAAAGTCCAGATGAAATCTGCGATCGCGAGATCTTTGTAGCATTCTTCTCCTAAATTTATGACTGTGTCTCGGGTTCCGTGTCGGATTTCAAACCCTAGCCATCGTATGGCCCGAAAATATCGATTTCGGCCCATTTTTGTCTGGTCGTATGAAAATCGGCCGAAAAGTATAAATGAAATCGACGACCGCGAGATCCTTGTAGCATTCTTCTCCTAAATTTATGACTGTGTCTCGGGTTCCGTGTCGGATTTCAATCCCTAGCCATTGTATGGGCCAAAAATACCGATTTCGGCCCATTTTTATCGGGTCGTACGAAAATCGGCCGAAAAGTCTAGATGAAATCGACGACCGCGAGATCTTTGTAGCATTCTTCTCCTAAATTTATGATTGTGTGTCAGGTTCCATGTTGGATTTCAAACCCTAGCCAGTGTCTGGCCAGAAAATACCGATTTCGGCCCATTTTTTTCGGGTGGTACGAAAATTGCCCGAAAAGTCCAGATGAAATCTGCGATCGCGAGATCTTTGTAGCATTCTTCTCCTAAATTTATGACTGTGACTCGGGTTCCGTGTCGGATTTTAAACCCTAGCCATCGTCTGGCCCGAAATTACCGATTTCGGCCCATTTTTGTCGGGTGGTACAAAAATCGCTCGAAATGTGCAAATGAAATCGACGAACGCGAGTTCCTTGTAGCATTCTTTTCCTAAATTTATGACTGTGTCTCGGGTTCCGTGTCGGATTTCAAACCCTAGCCATCGTATGGCCCGAAAATATCGATTTCGGCCCATTTTTGTCAGGTCGTATGAAAATCGGCCGAAAAGTCTAAATGAAATCGACGACCGTGAGATCCTTGTAGCATTCTTCTCCTAAATTTATGACTGTGTCTCGGGTTCGGTGTCGGATTTCAATCCCTAGCCATCGTATGGGCCAAAAATATCGATTTCGGCCCATTTTTATCGGGTGGTACGAAAAACGTCCGAAAAGACGAGATGAAATCGACGACCGCGAGATCCTTGTGGCCTTCTTCTCCTAAATTTATGATTGTGTCTCGGGTTCTGTGTCGGATTTCAAACCCTAGCCATAGTTTGGCCCGAAAATACTGATTTCGGCCCATTTTTGTCGAATGGTTCGAAAATTACCCGAAAAGTCCAGATGAAATCGATGACCGCGAGATCCTTGTAGCATTCTTCTCCTAAATTTATGACTGTGTCTCGGGTTCCGTGTCGGATTTCAAACCCTAGCCATCGTATGGCCCGAAAATATCGATTACGGCCCATTTTTGTCGGGTCGTATGAAAATCAGCCGAAAAGTCTAGATGAAATCGACGACCGCGAGATCCTTGTAGCATTCTTCTCCTAAATTTATGACTTTGTCTCGGGTGCCGTGTCGGATTTCAAACCCTATCCATCGTATGGCCCGAAAATACCGATTTCGGCCCATTTTTGTCGGGTCGTACGAAAATCGGCCGAAAAGTCTAGATGAAATCCACAACCGCGAGATCCTTGTAGCATTCTTCTCCTAAGTTTATGACTGTGTCTCGGGTTCCGTATCGGATTTCAAAACCTAGCTAGTATCTTGCCAGAAAATACCGATTTCGGCCTATTTTTGTCGGGTGGTACGAAAACTGCCCGAAAAGTCCAGATGAAATCTGTGACCGCGAGATCCTTGTAGCATTCTTCTCCTAAATTTATGACTGTGTCTCGGGTTCCGTGTCGAATTTTAAACCCTAGCCATCGTCTGGCCCGAAATTACCGATTTCGGCCCATTTTTGTCGGGTGGTACGAAAATCGCTCGAAATGTGCAGATGAAATCGACGAACGCGAGTTCCTTGTAGCATTCTTCTCCTAAATTTATGACTGTGTCTCGGGTTCCGTGTCGGATTTCAAACCCTAGCCATCGTATGGCCCGAAAATATCGATTTCGGCCCATTTTTGTCAGGTCGTATGAAAATCGGCCGAAAAGTCTAAATGAAATCGACGACCGCGAGATCCTTGTAGCATTCTTCTCCTAAATTTATGACTGTGTCTCGGGTTCCGTGTCGGATTTCAATCCCTAGCCATCGTATGGGCCAAAAATACCGATTTCGGCCCATTTTTATCGGGCCGTACGAAAATCGGCCGAAAAGTCTAGATGAAATCGACGACCGCGAGATCCTTGTAGCATTCTTCTCCTAAATTTATGATTGTGTGTCGGGTTCCATGTCGGATTTCAAACCCTAGCCAGTGTCTGGCCAGAAAATACCGATTTCGGCCCATTTTTTTCGGGTGGTACGAAAATTGCCCGAAAAGTCCAGATGAAATCTGCGACCGCGAGATCCTTGTAGCATTCTTCTCCTAAATTTATGACTGTGTCTCGGGTTCCGTGTCGGATTTCAAACCCTAGCCATCGTATGGCCCGAAAATATCGATTACGGCCCATTTTTGTCGGG
Source organism: Cicer chorassanicum (assembly GCA_037974735.1). Classification (NCBI taxonomy): domain Eukaryota; kingdom Viridiplantae; phylum Streptophyta; class Magnoliopsida; order Fabales; family Fabaceae; genus Cicer; species Cicer chorassanicum. The sequence goes on from JBBPBP010009777.1 coordinate 818,554, forward strand.
ATGTATGAAAATCGGCCGAAAAGTCTAGATGAAATCGACGACCGCGAGATCCTCGTAGCATTCTTCTCCTAAATTTATGACGTTGTCTCGGGTTCCGTGTCGGATTTCAAACCCTATCCGTCGTATGGGCCGAAAATACTGATTTCGGCCCATTTTTGTCGGGTCGTACGAAAATCGGCCGAAAAGTCTAGATGAAATCCACAACCGCGAGATCCTTGTAGCATTCTTTTCCTAAATTTATGACTGTGTCTCGGGTTCCGTGTCGGATTTCAAACCCTAGCCAGTGTCTGGCCAGAAAATACCGATTTCGGCCATTTTTGTCGGGTGTTACGAAAATTGCCCGAAATGTCCAGATGAAATCTGCGACCGCGAGATCCTTGTAGCATTCTTCTCCTAAATTTATTACTGTGTCTCGGGTTCCGTGTCGGATTTTAAACCCTAGCCATCGTCTCGCCCGAAATTACCGATTTCGGCCCATTTTTGTCGGGTGGTACGAAAATCGCTCGAAATGTCCAGATGAAATCGACGAACGCGAGTTCCTTGTAGCATTCTTCTCCTAAATTTATGACTGTGTCTCGGGTTTCGTGTCGGATTTCAAACCCTAGCCATCGTATGGCCCGAAAATATCGATTTCGGCCCATTTTTGTCTGGTCGTATGAAAATCGGCCGAAAAGTATAAATGAAATCGACGACCGCGAGATCCTTGTAGCATTCTTCTCCTAAATTTATGACTGTGTCTCGGGTTCCGTGTCGGATTTCAATCCCTAGCCATTGTATGGGCCAAAAATACCGATTTCGGCCCATTTTTATCGGGTCGTACGAAAATCGGCCGAAAAGTCTAGATGAAATCGACGACCGCGAGATCCTTGTAGCATTCTTCTCCTAAATTTATGATTGTGTTTCGGGTTCCATGTTGGATTTCAAACCCTAGCCAGTGTCTGGCCAGAAAATACCGATTTCGGCCCATTTTTTTCGGGTGGTACGAAAATTGCCCGAAAAGTCCAGATGAAATCTGCGATCGCGAGATCTTTGTAGCATTCTTCTCCTAAATTTATGACTGTGACTCGGGTTCCGTGTCGGATTTTAAACCCTAGCCATCGTCTGGCCCGAAATTACCGATTTCGGCCCATTTTTGTCGGGTGGTACAAAAATCGCTCGAAATGTGCAAATGAAATCGACGAACGCGAGTTCCTTGTAGCATTCTTCTCCTAAATTTATGACTGTGTCTCGGGTTCCGTGTCGGATTTCAAACCCTAGCCATCGTATGGCCCGAAAATATCGATTTCGGCCCATTTTTGTCAGGTCGTATGAAAATCGGCCGAAAAGTCTAAATGAAATCGACGACCGTGAGATCCTTGTAGCATTGTTCTCCTAAATTTATGACTGTGTCTCGGGTTCCGTGTCGGATTTCAATCCCTAGCCATCGTATGGGCCAAAAATACCGATTTCGGCCCATTTTTATCGGGTGGTACGAAAAACGTCCGAAAAGACGAGATGAAATCGACGACCGCGAGATCCTTGTGGCCTTCTTCTCCTAAATTTATGATTGTGTCTCGGGTTCCGTGTCGGATTTCAAACCCTAGCCATAGTTTGGCTCGAAAATACTGATTTCGGCCCATTTTTGTCGAATGGTTCGAAAATTACCCGAAAAGTCCAGATGAAATCGATGACCGCGAGATCCTTGTAGCATTCTTCTCCTAAATTTATGACTGTGTCTCGGGTTCCGTGTCGGATTTCAAACCCTAGCCATCGTATGGCACGAAAATATCGATTACGGCCCATTTTTGTCGGGTCGTATGAAAATCGGCCGAAAAGTCTAGATGAAATCGACGACCGCGAGATCCTTGTAGCATTCTTTTCCTAAATTTATGACGTTGTCTCGGGTTCCGTGTCGGATTTCAAACCCTATCCATCGTATGGCCCGAAAATACCGATTTCGGCCCATTTTTGTCGGGTCGTACGAAAATCGGCCGAAAAGTCTAGATGAAATCCACAACCGCGAGATCCTTGTAGCATTCTTTTCCTAAGTTTATGACTGTGTCTCGGGTTCCGTGTCGGATTTCAAAACCTAGCCAGTATCTTGCCAGAAAATACCGATTTCGGCCTATTTTTGTCGGGTGGTACGAAAACTGCCCGAAAAGTCCAGATGAAATCTGCGACCGCGAGATCCTTGCAGCATTCTTCTCCTAAATTTATGACTGTGTCTCGGGTTCCATGTCGGATTTCATAACATAGCCATCGTCTGGCCCGAAAATATCGATTTTGGGCCATTTTTGTCGGGTGGTACGAAAAACGCCCTAAAAGTCCAGATGAAATCGATGACCGCGAGATCCTTGTGGCCTTCTTGTCCTAAATTTACGACTGTATCTCGGGTTCCGTGTCGGATTTCAAATACTAGCCATAGTTTGGCCCGAAAATACTGACTTCGGCCCATTTTTGTCGAATGGTCCGAAAATTACCCGAAAACTCCAGATGAAATCGACGACCGCGAGATCCTTGTAGCAATCTTCCCCTAAATTTATGACTGTATCTCGGGTTCCGTGTCGGATTTCAATCCCTAGCCATCGTATGGGCCAAAAATACCGATTTCGGCCCATTTTTATCGGGTCGTACGAAAATCGGCCGAAAAGTATAGATGAAATCGACGACCGAGAGATCCTTGTAGCATTCTTATCCTAAATTTATGATTGTGTGTCGGGTTCCATGTCGGATTTCAAACCCTAGCTAGTGTCTGGCCAGAAAATACCGATTTCGGCCCATTTTTTTCGGGTGGTACGAAAATTGCCCGAAAAGTCCAGATGAAATCTGCGATCGCGAGATCCTTGTAGCATTCTTCTCCTTAATTTATGACTGTGTCTCGGGTTCCGTGTCGAATTTTAACCCTAGCCATCGTCTGGCCCGAAATTACCGATTTCAGCCGAAAAGTCTAAATGAAATCGACGATCGCGAGATCCTTGTAGCATTCTTCTCCTAAATTTATGATTGTGTCTCGGGTTCCGTGTCGGATTTCAATCCCTAGCCATTGTATGGGCCGAAAATACCGATTTCGGCCCATTTTTATCGGGTCCGACGAAAATCAGTCGAAAAGTCTAGATGAAATCGACGACCGCGAGATCCTTGTAGCATTCTTTTATAAATTTATGACTGTGTCTCGGGTTCTGTGTCGGATTTCAAAACCTAGCCAGTGTCTGGCCCTAAAATACCGATTTCGGCCCATTTTGTCGGGTGGTACGAATATCGCCCGAAAAGTCCAGATGAAATCGACGACCGCGAGATCCTTGCAGCATTCTTCTCCTAAATTTATGACTGTGTCTCAGGTTCCATGTCGGATTTCATACCCTAGCCATCGTCTGGCCCGAAAATATCGATTTTGGGCCATTTTTGTCGGGTGGTACGAAAAACGCCCTAAAAGTCAAGATGAAATCCTTGTGGCCTTCTTCTCCTAAATTTACGACTGTATCTCGGGTTCCGTGTCGGATTTCAAATACTGGCCATAGTTTGGCCCGAAAATACTGACTTCGGCCCATTTTTGTCGAATGGTCCGAAAATTACCCGAAAAGTCCAGATGAAATCGACGACCGCGAGATCCTTGTAGCAATCTTCCCCTAAATTTATGACTGTATCTCGGGTTCCGTGTCAGATTTCAAACCCTAACCATCGTATGGCCCGAAAATACCGATTTCGGCCCATTTTTGTCAGGTCGTATGAAAATCTACCGAAAAGTCTAAATGAAATCGACGACCGCGAGATCCTTGTAGCATTCTTCTCCTAAATTTATGACTGTGTCTCGGGTTCCCTGTCGGATTTCAATCCCTAGCCATCATATGGGCCGAAAATACCGATTTCGGCCCATTTTTATCGGGTCGTACGAAAATCGGCCGAAAATTCTAGATGAAATCGCAACCGCGAGATCCTTGTAGCATTCTTTTATAAATTTATGATTGTGTCTCGGGTTCCGTGTCGGATTTCAAACCCTATCCAGTGTATGGCCCTAAAATACCGATTTCGGACAATTTTTGTTGGGTGGTACGAATATCGCCCGAAAACTCCAGATGAAATCGACGACCGCGAGATCCTTGTAGCATTCTTCTCCTAAATTTATGACTGTGTCTCGTGTTCCATGTCGGATTTCAAACCCTAGCCAACGTCTGGCCCGAAAATATCGATTTTGGGCCATTTTTGTCGGGTGGTACGAAAAACGCCCGAAAAGTCCAGATGAAATCGACGACCGCGAGATCCTTGTGGCCTTCTTCTCCTAAATTTACGACTGTATCGCGGGTTCCGTGTCGGATTTCAAACACTAGCCATAGTTTGGCCCGAAAATACTAATTTCGGCCCATTTTTGTCGAATGGTTCGCAAATTACCCGAAAAGTCCAGATGAAATCGATGACCGCGAGATCCTTGTAGCATTCTTCTCCTAAATTTATGATTGTGTCTCGGGTTCCGTGTCGGATTTCAAACCCTAGCCATCGTATGGCCCGAAAATATCGATTACGGCCCATTTTTGTCAGTTCGTATGAAAATCGGCCGAAAAGTCTAGATGAAATCGACGACCGCGAGATCCTTGTAGCATTCTTCTCCTAAATTTATGACGTTGTCTCGGGTTCCGTGTCGGATTTCAAACCCTATCCATCGTATGGCCCGAAAATACCGATTTCGGCCCATTTTTGTCGGGTCGTATGAAAATCGGCCGAAAAGTCTAGATGAAATCGACGACCGCGAGATCCTCGTAGCATTCTTCTCCTAAATTTATGACGTTGTCTCGGGTTCCGTGTCGGATTTCAAACCCTATCCATCGTATGGCCCGAAAATACCGATTTCGGCCCATTTTTGTCGGGTCGTACGAAAATCGGCCGAAAAGTCTAGATGAAATCCACAACCGCGAGATCCTTGTAGCATTCTTTTCCAAAGTTTATGACTGTGTCTCGGGTTCCGTGTCGGATTTCAAAACCTAGCCAGTATCTTGCCAGAAAATACCGATTTCGGCCTATTTTTGTCGGGTGGTACGAAAACTGCCCGAAAAGTCCAGATGAAATCTGCGACCGCGAGATCCTTGTAGCATTCTTCTCCTAAATTTATGACTGTGTCTCGGGTTCAGTGTCGGATTCTAAACCCTAGCCATCGTCTGGCCCGAAATTACCGATTTCGGCCCATTTTTGTCGGGTGGTACGAAAATCGCTCGAAATGTGCAGATGAAATCGACGAACGCGAGTTCCTTGTAGCATTCTTCTCCTAAATTTATGACTGTGTCTCAGGTTCCGTGTCGGATTTCAAACCCTAGCCATCGTATGGCCCGAAAATATCGATTTCGGCCCATTTTTTTCAGGTCGTATGAAAATCGGCCGAAAAGTCTAAATGAAATCGACGACCGCGAGATCCTTGTAGCATTCTTCTCCTAAATTTATGACTGTATCTCGGGTTCCGTGTCGGATTTCAATCCCTAGCCATCGTATGGGCCAAAAATACCGATTTCGGCCCATTTTTATCGGGTCGTACGAAAATCGGCCGAAAAGTCTAGATGAAATCGACGACCGCGAGATCCTTGTAGCATTCTTCTCCTAAATTTATGATTGTGTGTCGGGTTCCATGTCGGATTTCAAACCCTTGCCAGTGTCTGGCCAGAAAATACCGATTTCGGCCCATTTTTTTCGGGTGGTACAAAAATTGCCCGAAAAGTCCAGATGAAATCTGCGACCTCGAGATCCTTGTAGCATTCTTCTCCTAAATTTATGACTGTGTCTCGGGTTCCGTGTCGGATTTTAAACCCTAGCCATCGTCTGGCCCGAAATTACCGATTTCGGCCGAAAAGTCTAAATGAAATCGACGACCGCGAGATCCTTGTAGCATTCTTCTCCTAAATTTATGACTGTGTCTCGGGTTCCGTGTCGGATTTCAATCCCTAGCCATCGTATGGGCCGAAAATACCGATTTCGGCCCATTTTTATCATGTCGTACGAAAATCGGTCGAAAAGTCTAGATGAAATCGACGACCGCGAGATCCTTGTAGCATTCTTCTCCTAAATTTATGACTGTGTCTCGGGTTCCGTGTCGGATTTCAATCCCTAGCCATCGTATGGGCCAAAAATACCGATTTCGGCCCATTTTTATCGGGTGGTACAAAAAACGTCCGAAAAGACGAGATGAAATCGACGACCGCGAGATCCTTGTAGCATTCTTCTCCTAAATTTATGACTGTGTCTCGGGTTCCGTGTCGTATTTCAATCCCTAGCCATCGTATGGGCCGAAAATACCGATTTCGGCCCATTTTTATCGGGTCGTACGAAAATCGGTCGAAAAGTCTAGATGAAATCGACGACCGCGAGATCCTTGTAGCATTCTTTTATAAATTTATGACTGTGTCTCGGGTTCTGTGTCGGATTTCAAACCCTAGCCAGTGTTTGGCCCTAAAATACCGATTTCGGCCCATTTTTGTCGGGTGGTACGAATATCGCCCGAAAAGTCCAGATGAAATCGACGACCGCGAGATCCTTGCAGCATTCTTCTCCTAAATTTATGACTGTGTCTCGGGTTCCATGTCGGATTTCATACAATAGCCATCGTCTGGCCCGAAAATATCGATTTTGGGCCATTTTTGTCGGGTGGTACGAAAAACGCCCTAAAAGTCCAGATGAAATCGATGACCGCGAGATCCTTGTGGCCTTCTTGTCCTAAATTTACGACTGTATCTCGGGTTCCGTGTCGGATTTCAAATACTAGCCATAGTTTGGCCCGAAAATACTGACTTCGGCCCATTTTTGTCGAATGGTCCGAAAATTACCCGAAAACTCCAGATGAAATCGACGACCGCGAGATCCTTGTAGCAATCTTCCCCTAAATTTATGACTGTATCTCGGGTTCCGTGTCGGATTTCAATCCCTAGCCATCGTATGGGCCAAAAATACCGATTTCGGCCCATTTTTATCGGGTCGTACGAAAATCGGCCGAAAAGTATAGATGAAATCGACGACCGAGAGATCCTTGTAGCATTCTTATCCTAAATTTATGATTGTGTGTCGGGTTCCATGTCGGATTTTAAACCCTAGCCAGTGTCTGGCCAGAAAATACCGATTTCGGCCCATTTTTTTCGGGTGGTACGAAAATTGCCCGAAAAGTCCAGATGAAATCTGCGATCGCGAGATCCTTGTAGCATTCTTCTCCTAAATTTATGACTGTGTCTCGGGTTCCGTGTCGAATTTTAACCCTAGCCATCGTCTGGCCCGAAATTACCGATTTCAGCCGAAAAGTCTAAATGAAATCGACGATCGCGAGATCCTTGTAGCATTCTTCTCCTAAATTTATGATTGTGTCTCGGGTTCCGTGTCGGATTTCAATCCCTAGCCATTGTATGGGCCGAAAATACCGATTTCGGCCCATTTTTATCGGGTCCGACGAAAATCAGTCGAAAAGTCTAGATGAAATCGACGACCGCGAGATCCTTGTAGCATTCTTTTATAAATTTATGACTGTGTCTCGGGTTCTGTGTCGGATTTCAAAACCTAGCCAGTGTCTGGCCCTAAAATACCGATTTCGGCCCATTTTGTCGGGTGGTACGAATATCGCCCGAAAAGTCCAGATGAAATCGACGACCGCGAGATCCTTGCAGCATTCTTCTCCTAAATTTATGACTATGTCTCAGGTTCCATGTCGGATTTCATACCCTAGCCATCGTCTGGCCCGAAAATATCGATTTTGGGCCATTTTTGTCGGGTGGTACGAAAAACGCCCTAAAAGTCAAGATGAAATCCTTGTGGCCTTCTTCTCCTAAATTTACGACTGTATCTCGGGTTCCGTGTCGGATTTCAAATACTGGCCATAGTTTGGCCCGAAAATACTGACTTCGGCCCATTTTTGTCGAATGGTCCGAAAATTACCCGAAAAGTCCAGATGAAATCGACGACCGCGAGATCCTTGTAGCAATCTTCCCCTAAATTTATGACTGTATCTCGGGTTCCGTGTCAGATTTCAAACCCTAACCATCGTATGGCCCGAAAATACCGATTTCGGCCCATTTTTGTCAGGTCGTATGAAAATCTACCGAAAAGTCTAAATGAAATCGACGACCGCGAGATCCTTGTAGCATTCTTCTCCTAAATTTATGACTGTGTCTCGGGTTCCCTGTCGGATTTCAATCCCTAGCCATCATATGGGCCGAAAATACCGATTTCGGCCCATTTTTATCGGGTCGTACGAAAATCGGCCGAAAATTCTAGATGAAATCGCAACCGCGAGATCCTTGTAGCATTCTTTTATAAATTTATGATTGTGTCTCGGGTTCCGTGTCGGATTTCAAACCCTATCCAGTGTATGGCCCTAAAATACCGATTTCGGACAATTTTTGTTGGGTGGTACGAATATCGCCCGAAAACTCCAGATGAAATCGACGACCGCGAGATCCTTGTAGCATTCTTCTCCTAAATTTATGACTGTGTCTCGTGTTCCATGTCGGATTTCAAACCCTAGCCAACGTCTGGCCCGAAAATATCGATTTTGGGCCATTTTTGTCGGGTGGTACGAAAAACGCCCGAAAAGTCCAGATGAAATCGACGACCGCGAGATCCTTGTGGCCTTCTTCTCCTAAATTTACGACTGTATCGCGGGTTCCGTGTCGGATTTCAAACACTAGCCATAGTTTGGCCCGAAAATACTAATTTCGGCCCATTTTTGTCGAATGGTTCGCAAATTACCCGAAAAGTCCAGATGAAATCGATGACCGCGAGATCCTTGTAGCATTCTTCTCCTAAATTTATGATTGTGTCTCGGGTTCCGTGTCGGATTTCAAACCCTAGCCATCGTATGGCCCGAAAATATCGATTACGGCCCATTTTTGTCAGTTCGTATGAAAATCGGCCGAAAAGTCTAGATGAAATCGACGACCGCGAGATCCTTGTAGCATTCTTCTCCTAAATTTATGACGTTGTCTCGGGTTCCGTGTCGGATTTCAAACCCTATCCATCGTATGGCCCGAAAATACCGATTTCGGCCCATTTTTGTCGGGTCGTACGAAAATCGGCCGAAAAGTCTAGATGAAATCCACAACCGCGAGATCCTTGTAGCATTCTTTTCCTAAATTTATGACTGTGTCTCGGGTTCCGTGTCGGATTTCAAACCCTAGCCAGTGTCTGGCCAGAAAATACCGATTTCGGCCATTTTTGTCGGGTGTTACGAAAATTGCCCGAAATGTCCAGATGAAATCTGCGACCGCGAGATCCTTGTAGCATTCTTCTCCTAAATTTATTACTGTGTCTCGGGTTCCGTGTCGGATTTTAAACCCTAGCCATCGTCTCGCCCGAAATTACCGATTTCGGCCCATTTTTGTCGGGTGGTACGAAAATCGCTCGAAATGTCCAGATGAAATCGACGAACGCGAGTTCCTTGTAGCATTCTTCTCCTAAATTTATGACTGTGTCTCGGGTTCCGTGTCGGATTTCAAACCCTAGCCATCGTATGGCCCGAAAATATCGATTTCGGCCCATTTTTGTCTGGTCGTATGAAAATCGGCCGAAAAGTATAAATGAAATCGACGACCGCGAGATCCTTGTAGCATTCTTCTCCTAAATTTATGACTGTGTCTCGGGTTCCGTGTCGGATTTCAATCCCTAGCCATTGTATGGGCCAAAAATACCGATTTCGGCCCATTTTTATCGGGTCGTACGAAAATCGGTCGAAAAGTCTAGATGAAATCGACGACCGCGAGATCCTTGTAGCATTCTTCTCCTAAATTTATGATTGTGTGTCGGGTTCCATGTTGGATTTCAAACCCTAGCCAGTGTCTGGCCAGAAAATACCGATTTCGGCCCATTTTTTTCGGGTGGTACGAAAATTGCCCGAAAAGTCCAGATGAAATCTGCGATCGCGAGATCTTTGTAGCATTCTTCTCCTAAATTTATGACTGTGACTCGGGTTCCGTGTCGGATTTTAAACCCTAGCCATCGTCTGGCCCGAAATTACCGATTTCGGCCCATTTTTGTCGGGTGGTACAAAAATCGCTCGAAATGTGCAAATGAAATCGACGAACGCGAGTTCCTTGTAGCATTCTTCTCCTAAATTTATGACTGTGTCTCGGGTTCCGTGTCGGATTTCAATCCCTAGCCATTGTATGGGCCAAAAATACCGATTTCGGCCCATTTTTATCGGGTCGTACGAAAATCGGCCGAAAAGTCTAGATGAAATCGACGACCGCGAGATCCTTGTAGCATTCTTCTCCTAAATTTATGATTGTGTGTCGGGTTCCATGTTGGATTTCAAACCCTAGCCAGTGTCTGGCCAGAAAATACCGATTTCGGCCCATTTTTTTCGGGTGGTACGAAAATTGCCCGAAAAGTCCAGATGAAATCTGCGATCGCGAGATCTTTGTAGCATTCTTCTCCTAAATTTATGACTGTGACTCGGGTTCCGTGTCGGATTTTAAACCCTAGCCATCGTCTGGCCCGAAATTACCGATTTCGGCCCATTTTTGTCGGGTGGTACAAAAATCGCTCGAAATGTGCAAATGAAATCGACGAACGCGAGTTCCTTGTAGCATTCTTCTCCTAAATTTATGACTGTGTCTCGGGTTCCGTGTCGGATTTCAAACCCTAGCCATCGTATGGCCCGAAAATATCGATTTCGGCCCATTTTTGTCAGGTCGTATGAAAATCGGCCGAAAAGTCTAAATGAAATCGACGACCGTGAGATCCTTGTAGCATTGTTCTCCTAAATTTATGACTGTGTCTCGGGTTCCGTGTCGGATTTCAATCCCTAGCCATCGTATGGGCCAAAAATACCGATTTCGGCCCATTTTTATCGGGTGGTACGAAAAACGTCCGAAAAGACGAGATGAAATCGACGACCGCGAGATCTTTGTGGCCTTCTTCTCCTAAATTTATGATTGTGTCTCGGGTTCCGTGTCGGATTTCAAACCCTAGCCATAGTTTGGCTCGAAAATACTGATTTCGGCCCATTTTTGTCGAATGGTTCGAAAATTACCCGAAAAGTCCAGATGAAATCGATGACCGCGAGATCCTTGTAGCATTCTTCTCCTAAATTTATGACTGTGTCTCGGGTTCCGTGTCGGATTTCAAACCCTAGCCATCGTATGGCACGAAAATATCGATTACGGCCCATTTTTGTCGGGTCGTATGAAAATCGGCCGAAAAGTCTAGATGAAATCGACGACCGCGAGATCCTTGTAGCATTCTTTTCCTAAATTTATGACGTTGTCTCGGGTTCCGTGTCGGATTTCAAACCCTATCCATCGTATGGCCCGAAAATACCGATTTCGGCCCATTTTTGTCGGGTCGTACGAAAATCGGCCGAAAAGTCTAGATGAAATCCACAACCGCGAGATCCTTGTAGCATTCTTTTCCTAAGTTTATGACTGTGTCTCGGGTTCCGTGTCGGATTTCAAAACCTAGCCAGTATCTTGCCAGAAAATACCGATTTCGGCCTATTTTTGTCGGGTGGTACGAAAACTGCCCGAAAAGTCCAGATGAAATCTGCGACCGCGAGATCCTTGCAGCATTCTTCTCCTAAATTTATGACTGTGTCTCGGGTTCCATGTCGGATTTCATAACATAGCCATCGTCTGGCCCGAAAATATCGATTTTGGGCCATTTTTGTCGGGTGGTACGAAAAACGCCCTAAAAGTCCAGATGAAATCGATGACCGCGAGATCCTTGTGGCCTTCTTGTCCTAAATTTACGACTGTATCTCGGGTTCCGTGTCGGATTTCAAATACTAGCCATAGTTTGGCCCGAAAATACTGACTTCGGCCCATTTTTGTCGAATGGTCCGAAAATTACCCGAAAACTCCAGATGAAATCGACGACCGCGAGATCCTTGTAGCAATCTTCCCCTAAATTTATGACTGTATCTCGGGTTCCGTGTCGGATTTCAATCCCTAGCCATCGTATGGGCCAAAAATACCGATTTCGGCCCATTTTTATCGGGTCGTACGAAAATCGGCCGAAAAGTATAGATGAAATCGACGACCGAGAGATCCTTGTAGCATTCTTATCCTAAATTTATGATTGTGTGTCGGGTTCCATGTCGGATTTCAAACCCTAGCTAGTGTCTGGCCAGAAAATACCGATTTCGGCCCATTTTTTTCGGGTGGTACGAAAATTGCCCGAAAAGTCCAGATGAAATCTGCGATCGCGAGATCCTTGTAGCATTCTTCTCCTTAATTTATGACTGTGTCTCGGGTTCCGTGTCGAATTTTAACCCTAGCCATCGTCTGGCCCGAAATTACCGATTTCAGCCGAAAAGTCTAAATGAAATCGACGATCGCGAGATCCTTGTAGCATTCTTCTCCTAAATTTATGATTGTGTCTCGGGTTCCGTGTCGGATTTCAATCCCTAGCCATCGTATGGGCCGAAAATACCGATTTCGGCCCATTTTTATCGGGTCCGACGAAAATCAGTCGAAAAGTCTAGATGAAATCGACGACCGCGAGATCCTTGTAGCATTCTTTTATAAATTTATGACTGTGTCTCGGGTTCTGTGTCGGATTTCAAAACCTAGCCAGTGTCTGGCCCTAAAATACCGATTTCGGCCCATTTTGTCGGGTGGTACGAATATCGCCCGAAAAGTCCAGATGAAATCGACGACCGCGAGATCCTTGCAGCATTCTTCTCCTAAATTTATGACTGTGTCTCAGGTTCCATGTCGGATTTCATACCCTAGCCATCGTCTGGCCCGAAAATATCGATTTTGGGCCATTTTTGTCGGGTGGTACGAAAAACGCCCTAAAAGTCAAGATGAAATCCTTGTGGCCTTCTTCTCCTAAATTTACGACTGTATCTCGGGTTCCGTGTCGGATTTCAAATACTGGCCATAGTTTGGCCCGAAAATACTGACTTCGGCCCATTTTTGTCGAATGGTCCGAAAATTACCCGAAAAGTCCAGATGAAATCGACGACCGCGAGATCCTTGTAGCAATCTTCCCCTAAATTTATGACTGTATCTCGGGTTCCGTGTCAGATTTCAAACCCTAACCATCGTATGGCCCGAAAATACCGATTTCGGCCCATTTTTGCAGGTCGTATGAAAATCTACCGAAAAGTCTAAATGAAATCGACGACCGCGAGATCCTTGTAGCATTCTTCTCCTAAATTTATGACTGTGTCTCGGGTTCCCTGTCGGATTTCAATCCCTAGCCATCGTATGGGCCGAAAATACCGATTTCGGCCCATTTTTATCGGGTCGTACGAAAATCGGCCGAAAATTCTAGATGAAATCGCAACCGCGAGATCCTTGTAGCATTCTTTTATAAATTTATGATTGTGTCTCGGGTTCCGTGTCGGATTTCAAACCCTATCCAGTGTATGGCCCTAAAATACCGATTTCGGACAATTTTTGTTGGGTGGTACGAATATCGCCCGAAAACTCCAGATGAAATCGACGACCGCGAGATCCTTGTAGCATTCTTCTCCTAAATTTATGACTGTGTCTCGTGTTCCATGTCGGATTTCAAACCCTAGCCAACGTCTGGCCCGAAAATATCGATTTTGGGCCATTTTTGTCGGGTGGTACGAAAAACGCCCGAAAAGTCCAGATGAAATCGACGACCGCGAGATCCTTGTGGCCTTCTTCTCCTAAATTTACGACTGTATCGCGGGTTCTGTGTCGGATTTCAAACACTAGCCATAGTTCGGCCCGAAAATACTAATTTCGGCCCATTTTTGTCGAATGGTTCCCAAATTACCCGAAAAGTCCAGATGAAATCGATGACCGCGAGATCCTTGTAGCATTCTTCTCCTAAATTTATGATTGTGTCTCGGGTTCCGTGTCGGATTTCAAACCCTAGCCATCGTATGGCCCGAAAATATCGATTACGGCCCATTTTTGTCAGTTCGTATGAAAATCGGCCGAAAAGTCTAGATGAAATCGACGACCGCGAGATCCTTGTAGCATTCTTCTCCTAAATTTATGACGTTGTCTCAGGTTCCGTGTCGGATTTCAAACCCTATCCATCGTATGGCCCGAAAATACCGATTTCGGCCCATTTTTGTCGGGTCGTACGAAAATCGGCCGAAAAGTCTAGATGAAATCCACAACCGCGAGATCCTTGTAGCATTCTTTTCCTAAATTTATGACTGTGTCTCGGGTTCCGTGTCGGATTTCAAACCCTAGCCAGTGTCTGGCCAGAAAATACCGATTTCGGCCATTTTTGTCGGGTGTTACGAAAATTGCCCGAAATGTCCAGATGAAATCTGCGACCGCGAGATCCTTGTAGCATTCTTCTCCTAAATTTATTACTGTGTCTCGGGTTCCGTGTCGGATTTTAAACCCTAGCCATCGTCTCGCCCGAAATTACCGATTTCGGCCCATTTTTGTCGGGTGGTACGAAAATCGCTCGAAATGTCCAGATGAAATCGACGAACGCGAGTTCCTTGTAGCATTCTTCTCCTAAATTTATGACTGTGTCTCGGGTTTCGTGTCGGATTTCAAACCCTAGCCATCGTATGGCCCGAAAATATCGATTTCGGCCCATTTTTGTCTGGTCGTATGAAAATCGGCCGAAAAGTATAAATGAAATCGACGACCGCGAGATCCTTGTAGCATTCTTCTCCTAAATTTATGACTGTGTCTCGGGTTCCGTGTCGGATTTCAATCCCTAGCCATTGTATGGGCCAAAAATACCGATTTCGGCCCATTTTTATCGGGTCGTACGAAAATCGGCCGAAAAGTCTAGATGAAATCGACGACCGCGAGATCCTTGTAGCATTCTTCTCCTAAATTTATGATTGTGTTTCGGGTTCCATGTTGGATTTCAAACCCTAGCCAGTGTCTGGCCAGAAAATACCGATTTCGGCCCATTTTTTTCGGGTGGTACGAAAATTGCCCGAAAAGTCCAGATGAAATCTGCGATCGCGAGATCTTTGTAGCATTCTTCTCCTAAATTTATGACTGTGACTCGGGTTCCGTGTCGGATTTTAAACCCTAGCCATCGTCTGGCCCGAAATTACCGATTTCGGCCCATTTTTGTCGGGTGGTACAAAAATCGCTCGAAATGTGCAAATGAAATCGACGAACGCGAGTTCCTTGTAGCATTCTTCTCCTAAATTTATGACTGTGTCTCGGGTTCCGTGTCGGATTTCAAACCCTAGCCATCGTATGGCCCGAAAATATCGATTTCGGCCCATTTTTGTCAGGTCGTATGAAAATCGGCCGAAAAGTCTAAATGAAATCGACGACCGTGAGATCCTTGTAGCATTGTTCTCCTAAATTTATGACTGTGTCTCGGGTTCCGTGTCGGATTTCAATCCCTAGCCATCGTATGGGCCAAAAATACCGATTTCGGCCCATTTTTATCGGGTGGTACGAAAAACGTCCGAAAAGACGAGATGAAATCGACGACCGCGAGATCCTTGTGGCCTTCTTCTCCTAAATTTATGATTGTGTCTCGGGTTCCGTGTCGGATTTCAAACCCTAGCCATAGTTTGGCTCGAAAATACTGATTTCGGCCCATTTTTGTCGAATGGTTCGAAAATTACCCGAAAAGTCCAGATGAAATCGATGACCGCGAGATCCTTGTAGCATTCTTCTCCTAAATTTATGACTGTGTCTCGGGTTCCGTGTCGGATTTCAAACCCTAGCCATCGTATGGCACGAAAATATCGATTACGGCCCATTTTTGTCGGGTCGTATGAAAATCGGCCGAAAAGTCTAGATGAAATCGACGACCGCGAGATCCTTGTAGCATTCTTTTCCTAAATTTATGACGTTGTCTCGGGTTCCGTGTCGGATTTCAAACCCTATCCATCGTATGGCCCGAAAATACCGATTTCGGCCCATTTTTGTCGGGTCGTACGAAAATCGGCCGAAAAGTCTAGATGAAATCCACAACCGCGAGATCCTTGTAGCATTCTTTTCCTAAGTTTATGACTGTGTCTCGGGTTCCGTGTCGGATTTCAAAACCTAGCCAGTATCTTGCCAGAAAATACCGATTTCGGCCTATTTTTGTCGGGTGGTACGAAAACTGCCCGAAAAGTCCAGATGAAATCTGCGACCGCGAGATCCTTGTAGCATTCTTCTCCTAAATTTATGACTGTGTCTCGGGTTCCGTGTCGGATTTTAAACCCTAGCCATCGTCTGGCCCGAAATTACCGATTTCGGCCCATTTTTGTCGGGTGGTACGAAAATCGCTCGAAATGTCCAGATGAAATCGACGACCGCGAGATCCTTGTAGCATTCTTCTCCTAAATTTATGACTGTGTCTCGGGTTCCGTGTCGGATTTCAATCCCTAGCCATCGTATGGGCCGACAAAACCGATTTCGGCCCATTTTTATCGGGTCGTACGAAAATCGGTCGAAAAGTCTAGATGAAATCGACGACCGCGAGATCCTTGTAGAATTCTTTTATAAATTTATGACTGTGTCTCGGGTTCTGTGTCGGATTTCAAACCCTATCCAGTGTCTGGCCCTAAAATACCGATTTCGGCTAATTTTTGTTGGGTGGTACGAATATCGCCCGAAAACTCCAGATGAAATCGACGACCGCGAGATCCTTGTAGCATTCTTCTCCTAAATTTATGACTGTGTCTCGTGTTCCATGTCGGATTTCAAACCCTAGCCAACGTCTGGCCCGAAAATATCGATTTTGGGCCATTTTTGTCGGGTGGTACGAAAAACGCCCAAAAAGTCCAGATGAAATCGACGACCGCGAGATCCTTGTTGCATTCTTCTCCTAAATTTATGACTGTGTCTCGGGTTCCGTGTCGGATTTCAAACCCTATCCATCGTATGGCCCGAAAATACCGATTTCGTCCCATTTTTGTCGGGTCGTACGAAAATCGGCCGTAAAGTCTAGATGAAATCCACAACCGCGAGATCCTTGTAGCATTCTTTTCCTAAATTTATGATTGTGTCTCGGGTTCCGTGTCGGATTTCAAACCCTAGCCATCGTATGGCCCGAAAATATCGATTACGACCCATTTTTGTTGGGTCGTATGAAAATCGGCAGAAAAGTCTAGATGAAATCGACGACCGCGAGATCCTTGTTGCATTCTTCTCCTAAATTTATGACTGTGTCTCGGGTTCCGTGTCGGATTTCAAACCCTATCCATCGTATGGCCCGAAAATACCGATTTCGTCCCATTTTTGTCGGGTCGTACGAAAATCGGCCGTAAAGTCTAGATGAAATCCACAACCGCGAGATCCTTGTAGCATTCTTTTCCTAAATTTATGATTGTGTCTCGGGTTCCGTGTCGGATTTCAAACCCTAGCCAATGTCTGGCCAGAAAATACCGATTTCGGCCCATTTTTGTCGGGTGGTACGAAAATTGCCCGAAAAGTCCAGATGAAATCTGCGACCGCGAGATCCTTGTAGCATTCTTCTCCTAAATTTATGACTGTGTCTCGGGTTCCGTGTCGGATTTTAAACCCTAGCCATCGCTTGGCACGAAATTACCGATTTCGGCCCATTTTTGTCGGGTGGTACGAAAATCGCTCGAAATGTCCAGATGAAATCGACGAACGCGAGTTCCTTGTAGCATTCTTCTCCTAAATTTATGACTGTGTCTCGGGTTCCGTGTCGGATTTCAAACCCTAGCCATCGTATGGCCCGAAAATATCGATTTCGACCCATTTTTGTCAGGTCGTATGAAAATCGGCCGAAAAGTATAAATGAAATCGACCACCGCGAGATCCTTGTAGCATTCTTCTCCTAAATTTATGACTGTGTCTCGGGTTCCGAGTCGGATTTCAATCCCTCGCCATCGTATGGGCCAAAAATACCGATTTCGGCCCATTTTTATCGGGTCGTACGAAAATCGGCCGAAAAGTCTAGATGAAATCGACGATCGCGAGATCCTTGTAGCATTCTTCTCCTATATTTATGACTGTGTGTCGGGTTCCATGTCGGATTTCAAACCCTAGCCAGTGTCTGGCCAGAAAATACCGATTTCGGCCCATTTTTTTCGGGTGGTACGAAAATTGCCCGAAAAGTCCAGATGAAATCTGCGACCGAGAAATCCTTGTAGCATTCTTCTCCTAAATTTATGACTGTGTCTCGGGTTCCGTGTCGGATTTTAATCCCTAGCCATCGTCTGGCCCGAAATTACCGATTTCGGTCCATTTTTATCAGGTCGTATGAAAATCTACCGAAAAGTCTAAATGAAATCGACGACCGCGAGATCCTTGTAGCATTCTTCTCCTAAATTTATGACTGTGTCTCGGGTTCCGTGTCGGATTTCAATCCCTAGCCATCGTATGGGCCGAAAATACCGATTTCGGCCCATTTTTATCGGGTCGTACGAAAATCAGTCGAAAAGTCTAGATGAAATCGACGACCGCGAGATCCTTGTAGCATTCTTTTATAAATTTATGACTGTTTCTCGGGTTCTGTGTCGGATTTCAAACCCTAGCCAGTGTCTGGCCCTAAAATACCGATTTCGGCCCATTTTTGTCGGGTGGTACGAATATCGCCCGATAAGCCCAGATGAAATCGACGACCGCGAGATCCTTGCAGCATTCTTCTCCTAAATTTATGACTAAGTCTCGGGTTCCATGTCGGATTTCATACCCTAGCCATCGTCTGGCCCGAAAATATCGATTTTGGGCCATTTTTGTCGGGTGGTACGAAAAACGTCCGAAAAGACGAGATGAAATCGACGACCGCGAGATCCTTGTGGCCTTCTTCTCCTAAATTTCCGACTGTATCTCGGGTTCCGTGTCGGATTTCAAACACTAGCCATAGTTTGGCCCGAAAATACTGATTTCGGCCCATTTTTGTCGAATGGTTCGAAAATTACCCGAAAAGTCCAGATGAAATCGATGACCGCGAGATCTTTGTAGCATTCTTCTCCTAAATTTATGACTGTGTCTCGGGTTCCGTGTCGGATTTCAAACCCTAGCCATCGTGTGGCTCGAAAATATCGATTACGACCCATTTTTGTCGGGTCGTATGAAAATCGGCCGAAAAGTCTAGATGAAATCCACAACCGCGAGATCCTTGTAGCATTCTTTTCCTAAATTTATGACTGTGTCTCGGGTTCCGTGTCGGATTTCAAACCCTAGCCAGTGTCTTGCCAGAAAATACCGATTTCGGCCTATTTTTGTCGGGTGGTACGAAAATTGCCCGAAAAGTCCAGATGAAATCTGCGACCGCGAGATCCTTGTAGCATTCTTCTCTTAAATTTATGACTGTGTCTCGGGTTCCGTGTCGGATTTTAAACCCTAGCCATCGTCTGGCCCGAAATTACCGATTTCGGCCCATTTTTGTCGGGTGGTACGAAAATCGCTCGAAATGTGCAGATGAAATCGACGAACGCGAGTTCCTTGTAGCATTCTTCTCCTAAATTTATGACTGTGTCTCGGGTTCCGTGTCAGATTTCAAACCCTAGCCATCGTATGGCCCGAAAATATCGATTTCGGCCCATTTTTGTCAGGTCGTATGAAAATCGGCCGAAAAGTCTAAATGAAATCGACGACCGCGAGATCCTTGTAGCATTCTTCTCCTAAATTTATGACTGTGTCTCGGGTTCCGTGTCGGATTTCAATCCCTAGCCATCGTATGGGCCAAAAATACCGATTTCGGCCCATTTTTATCGGGTCGTACGAAAATCAGCCGAAAAGTCTAGATGAAATCGACGACCGCGAGATCCTTGTAGCATTCTTCTCCTAAATTTATGATTGTGTGTCGGGTTCCATGTCGGATTTCAAACCCTAGCCAGTGTCTGGCCAGAAAATACCGATTTCGGCCCATTTTTTCGGGTGGTACGAAAATTGCCCGAAAAGTCCAGATGAAATCTGCGACCGCGAGATCCTTGTAGCATTCTTCTCCTAAATTTATGACTGTGTCTCGGGTTCCGTGTCGGATTTTAAACCCTAGCCATCGTCTGGCCCGAAATTACCGATTTCGACCGAAAAGTCTAAATCAAATCGACGACCGCGAGATCCTTATAGCATTCTTCTCCTAAATTTATGACTGTGTCTCGGGTTCCATGTCGGATTTCAATCCCTAGCCATCGTATGGGCCGAAAATACCGATTTCGGCCCATTTTTATCGGGTCGTACGAAAATCGGTCGAAAAGTCTAGATGAAATCGACGACCGCGAGATCCTTGTAGCATTCTTTTATAAATTTATGACTGTGTCTCGGGTTCTGTGTCGGATTTCAAACCCTAGCCAGTGTCTGGCCCTAAAATACCGATTTCGGCCCATTTTTGTCGGGTGGTACGAATATCGCCCGAAAAGTCCAGATGAAATCGACGACCGCGAGATCCTTGCAGCATTCTTCTCCTAAATTTATGATTGTGTCTCGGGTTCCATGTCAGATTTCATACCCTAGCCATCGTCTGGCCCGAAAATATCGATTTTGGGCCATTTTTGTCGGGTGGTACGAAAAACGCCCTAAAAGTCCAGATGAAATCGACGACCGCGAGATCCTTGTGGCCTTCTTCTCCTAAATTTACGACTGTATCTCGGGTTCCGTGTCGGATTTCAAATACTAGCCATAGTTTGGCCCGAAAATACTCACTTCGGCCCATTTTTGTCGAATGGTCCGAAAATTACCCGAAAAGTCCAGATGAAATCGACGACCGCGAGATCCTTGTAGCAATCTTCTCCTAAATTTATGACTGTATCTTGGGTTCCGTGTCAGATTTCAAACCCTAGCCATCGTATGGCCCGAAAATACCGATTTCGGCCCATTTTTGTCAGGTCGTATGAAAATCTACCGAAAAGTCTAAATGAAATCGACGACCGCGAGATCCTTGTAGCATTCTTCTCCTAAATTTATGACTGTGTCTCGGGTTCCGTGTCGGATTTCAAACCCTAGCCATCGTATGGCCCGAAAATATCGATTACGGCCCATTTTTGTCGGGTCGTATGAAAATCGGCCGAAAAGTCTAGATGAAATCGACGACCGCGAGATCCTTGTAGCATTCTTCTCCTAAATTTATGACCTTGTCTCGGGTTCCGTGTCGGATTTCAAACCCTATCCATCGTATGGCCCGAAAATACCGATTTCGGCCAATTTTTGTTGGGTGGTACGAATATCGCCCGAAAACACCAGATGAAATCGACGACCGCGAGATCCTTGTAGCATTCTTCTCCTAAATTTATGACTGTGTCTCGTGTTCCATGTCAGATTTCAAACCCTAGCCAACGTCTGGCCCGAAAATATCGATTTTGGGCCATTTTTGTCGGGTGGTACGAAAAATGCCCGAAAAGTCCAGATGAAATCGACGACCGCGAGATCCTTGTGGCCTTCTTCTCCTAAATTTACGACTGTATCTCGGGTTCCGTGTCGGATTTCAAACACTAGCCATAGTTTGGCCCGAAAATACTAATTTCGACCCATTTTTGTCGAATGGTTCGAAAATTACCCGAAAAGTCCAGATGAAATCGATGACCGCGAGATCCTTGTAGCATTCTTCTCCTAAATTTATGACTGTGTCTCGGGTTCCGTGTCGGATTTCAAACCCTAGCCATCGTATGGCCCGAAAATATCGATTACGGCCCATTTTTGTCGGGTCGTATGAAAATCGGCCAAAAAGTCTAGATGAAATCGACGACCGCGATATCCTTGTAGCATTCTTCTCCTAAATTTACGACGTTGTCTCGGGTTCCGTGTCGAATTTCAAACCCTAGCCATAGTTTGGCCCGAAAATACTAATTTCGACCCATTTTTGTCGAATGGTTCGAAAATTACCCGAAAAGTCCAGATGAAATCGATGACCGCGAGATCCTTGTAGCATTCTTCTCCTAAATTTATGACTGTGTCTCGGGTTCCGTGTCGGATTTCAAACCCTAGCCATCGTATGGCCCGAAAATATCGATTTCGGCCCATTTTTGTCAGGTCGTATGAAAATCGGCCGAAAAGTCTAAATGAAATCGACGACTGCGAGATCCTTGTAGCATTCTTCTCCTAAATTTATGACTGTATCTCGGGTTCCGTGTCGGATTTCAATCCCTAGCCATCGTATGGGCCAAAAATACCGATTTCGGCCCATTTTTATCGGGTCGTACGAAAATCGGCCGAAAAGTCTAGATGAAATCGACGACCGCGAGATTCTTGTAGCATTCTTCTCCTAAATTTATGATTGTGTGTCGGGTTCCATGTCGGATTTCAAACCCTTGCCAGTGTCTTGCCAGAAAATACCGATTTCGGCCCATTTTTTTCGGGTGGTACGAAAATTGCCCGAAAAGTCCAGATGAAATCTGCGACCGCGAGATCCTTGTAGCATTCTTCTCCTAAATTTATGACTGTGTCTCGGGTTCCGTGTCGGATTTTAAACCCTAGCCATCGTCTGGCCCGAAATTACCGATTTCGGCCCATTTTTGTCGGGTGGTACGAAAATCGCTCGAAATGTCCAGATGAAATCGACGACCGCGAGATCCTTGTAGCATTCTTCTCCTAAATTTATGACTGTGTCTCGGGTTCCGTGTCGGATTTCAATCCCTAGCCATCGTATGGGCCGACAAAACCGATTTCGGCCCATTTTTATCGGGTCGTACGAAAATCGGTCGAAAAGTCTAGATGAAATCGACGACCGCGAGATCCTTGTAGAATTCTTTTATAAATTTATGACTGTGTCTCGGGTTCTGTGTCGGATTTCAAACCCTATCCAGTGTCTGGCCCTAAAATACCGATTTCGGCTAATTTTTGTTGGGTGGTACGAATATCGCCCGAAAACTCCAGATGAAATCGACGACCGCGAGATCCTTGTAGCATTCTTCTCCTAAATTTATGACTGTGTCTCGTGTTCCATGTCGGATTTCAAACCCTAGCCAACGTCTGGCCCGAAAATATCGATTTTGGGCCATTTTTGTCGGGTGGTACGAAAAACGCCCAAAAAGTCCAGATGAAATCGACGACCGCGAGATCCTTGTTGCATTCTTCTCCTAAATTTATGACTGTGTCTCGGGTTCCGTGTCGGATTATAAACCCTATCCATCGTATGGCCCGAAAATACCGATTTCGTCCCATTTTTGTCGGGTCGTACGAAAATCGGCCGTAAAGTCTAGATGAAATCCACAACCGCGAGATCCTTGTAGCATTCTTTTCCTAAATTTATGATTGTGTCTCGGGTTCCGTGTCGGATTTCAAACCCTAGCCATCGTATGGCCCGAAAATATCGATTACGGCCCATTTTTGTTGGGTCGTATGAAAATCGGCAGAAAAGTCTAGATGAAATCGACGACCGCGAGATCCTTGTTGCATTCTTCTCCTAAATTTATGACTGTGTCTCGGGTTCCGTGTCGGATTTCAAACCCTATCCATCGTATGGCCCGAAAATACCGATTTCGTCCCATTTTTGTCGGGTCGTACGAAAATCGGCCGTAAAGTCTAGATGAAATCCACAACCGCGAGATCCTTGTAGCATTCTTTTCCTAAATTTATGATTGTGTCTCGGGTTCCGTGTCGGATTTCAAACCCTAGCCAATGTCTGGCCAGAAAATACCGATTTCGGCCCATTTTTGTCGGGTGGTACGAAAATTGCCCGAAAAGTCCAGATGAAATCTGCGACCGCGAGATCCTTGTAGCATTCTTCTCCTAAATTTATGACTGTGTCTCGGGTTCCGTGTCGGATTTTAAACCTTAGCCATCGTCTGGCCCGAAATTACCGATTTCGGCCCTTTTTTGTCGGGTGGTACGAAAATCGCTCGAAATGTCCAGATGAAATCGACGAACGCGAGTTCCTTGTAGCATTCTTCTCCTAAATTTATGAATGTGTCTCGGGTTCCGTGTCGGATTTCAAACCCTAGCCATCGTATGGCCCGAAAATATCGATTTCGGCCCATTTTTGTCAGGTCGTATGAAAATCGGCTGAAAAGTCTAAATGAAATCGACGACCGCGAGATCCTTGTAGCATTCTTCTCCTAAATTTATGATTGTGTCTCGGGTTCCGTGTCGGATTTCAATCCCTAGCCATCGTATGGGCCGAAAATACCGATTTCGGCCCATTTTTATCGGGTCGTACGAAAATCGGCCGAAAAGTCTAGATGAAATCGCAACCGCGAGATCCTTGTAGCATTCTTTCAAAATTTATGACTGTGTCTCGGGTTCCGTGTCGGATTTCAAACCCTAGCCATCGTATGGCCCGAAAATATCGATTTCGGCCCATTTTTGTCAGGTCGTATGAAAATCGGCCGAAAAGTCTAGATGAAATCGACGACTGCGAGATCCTTGTAGCATTCTTCTCCTAAATTTATGACTGTGTCTCGGGTTCTGTGTCGGATTTCAAACCCTATCCATCGTATGGCCCGAAAATACCGATTTCGGCCCATTTTTGTCAAGTCGTACGAAAATCGGCCGAAAAGTCTAGATGAAATCCACAACCGCGAGATCCTTGTAGCATTCTTTTCCTAAATTTATGACTGTGTCTCGGGTTCCGTGTCGGATTTCAAACCCTAGCCAGTGTCTGGCACGAAAATACCGATTTCGGCCCATTTTTGTCGGGTGGTACGAAAATTGCCCGAAAAGTCCAGATGAAATCTGCGACCGCAAGATCCTTGTAGCATTCTTCTCCTAAATTTATGACTGTGTCTCGGGTTCCGTGTCGGATTTTAAACCCTAGCCATCGTCTGGCCCGAAATTACCGATTTCGGCCCATTTTTGTCGGGTGGTACGAAAATCGCTCGAAATGTCCAGATGAAATCGACGACCGCGAGATCCTTGTAGCATTCTTCTCCTAAATTTATGACTGTGTCTCGGGTTCCGTGTCGGATTTCAATCCCTAGCCATCGTATGGGCCGAAAATACCGATTTCGGCCCATTTTTATTGGGTCGTACGAAAATCGGTCGAAAAGTCTAGATGAAATCGACGACCGCGAGATCCTTGTAGCATTCTTTTATAAATTTATGACTGTGTCTCGGGTTCTGTGTCGGATTTCAAACCCTAGCCAGTGTCTGGCCCTAAAATACTGATTTCGGCCCATTTTTGTCGGGTGGTACGAATATCGCCCGAAAAGTCCAGATGAAATCGACGACCGCGAGATCCTTGCAGAATTCTTCTCCTAAATTTATGATTGTGTCTCGGGTTCCATGTCGGATTTCATACCCTAGCCATCGTATGGCCCGAAAATATCGATTACGGCCCATTTTTGTCGGGTCGTATGAAAATCGGCCGAAAAGTCTAGATGAAATCGACGACCGCGAGATCCTTGTAGCATTCTTCTCCTAAATTTATGACTGTGTCTCGGGTTCCGTGTCGGATTTCAAACCCTATCCATCGTATGGCCCGAAAATACCGATTTCGACCCATTTTTGTCGGGTCGTACGAAAATCGGCCGAAAAGTCTAGATGAAATCCACAACCGCGAGATCCTTGTAGCATTCTTTTCCTAAATTTATGACTGTGTCTCGGGTTGCGTGTCGGATTTCAAACCCTAGCCAGTGTCTGGCCAGAAAATACCGATTTCGGCCCATTTTTGTCGGGTGGTACGAAAATTGCCTGAAAAGTCCAGATGAAATCTGCGACCGCGAGATCCTTGTAGCATTCTTCTCCTAAATTTATGACTGTGTCTCGGGTTCCTTGTCGGATTTTAAACCCTAGCCATCGTCTGGCCCGAAATTACCGATTTCGGCCCATTTTTGTCGGGTGGTACGAAAATCGCTCGAAATGTCCAGATGAAATCGACGACCGCGAGATCCTTGTAGCATTCTTCTCCTAAATTTATGACTGTGTCTCGGGTTCCGTGTCGGATTTCAATCCCTAGCCATCGTATGGGCCGAAAAAACCGATTTCGGCCCATTTTTATCGGGTCGTACGAAAATCGGTCGAAAAGTCTAGATGAAATCGACGACCGCGAGATCCTTGTAGAATTCTTTTATAAATTTATGACTGTGTCTCGGGTTCTGTGTCGGATTTCAAACCCTATCCAGTGTCTGGCCCTAAAATACCGATTTCGGCTAATTTTTGTTGGGTGGTACGAATATCGCCCGAAAACTC
>JBBPBP010009777.1:844443-863050 GCA_037974735.1 Cicer chorassanicum
TCCAGATGAAATCGACGACCGCGAGATCCTTGTAGCATTCTTCTCCTAAATTTATGACTGTGTCTCGGGTTCCGTGTCGGATTTCAATCCCTAGCCATCGTATGGGCCGAAAAAACCGATTTCGGCCCATTTTTATCGGGTCGTACGAAAATCGGTCGAAAAGTCTAGATGAAATCGACGACCGCGAGATCCTTGTAGAATTCTTTTATAAATTTATGACTGTGTCTCGGGTTCTGTGTCGGATTTCAAACCCTATCCAGTGTCTGGCCCTAAAATACCGATTTCGGCTAATTTTTGTTGGGTAGTACGAATATCGCCCGAAAACTCCAGATGAAATCGACGACCGCGAGATCCTTGTAGCATTCTTCTCCTAAATTTATGACTGTGTCTCGCGTTCCATGTCGGATTTCAAACCCTAGCCAACGTCTGGCCCGAAAATATCGATTTTGGGCCATTTTTGTCGGGTGGTACGAAAAACGCCCAAAAAGTCCAGATGAAATCGACGACCGCGAGATCCTTGTGGCCTTCTTCTCCTAAATTTACGACTGTATCTCGGGTTCCGTGTCGGATTTCAAACACTAGCCATAGTTTGGCCCGAAAATACTAATTTCGGCCCATTTTTGTCGAATGGTTCGAAAATTACCCGAAAAGTCCAGATGAAATCGATGACCGCGAGATCCTTGTAGCATTCTTCTCCTAAATTTATGACTGTGTCTCGGGTTCCGTGTCGGAATTCAAACCCTAGCCATCGTATGGCCCGAAAATATCGATTACGGCCCATTTTTGTTGGGTCGTATGAAAATCGGCAGAAAAGTCTAGATGAAATCGACGACCGCGAGATCCTTGTTGCATTCTTCTCCTAAATTTATGACTGTGTCTCGGGTTCCGTGTCGGATTTCAAACCCTATCCATCGTATGGCCCGAAAATACCGATTTCGTCCCATTTTTGTCGGGTCGTACGAAAATCGGCCGTAAAGTCTAGATGAAATCCACAACCGCGAGATCCTTGTAGCATTCTTTTCCTAAATTTATGATTGTGTCTCGGGTTCCGTGTCGGATTTCAAACCCTAGCCAATGTCTGGCCAGAAAATACCGATTTCGGCCCATTTTTGTTGGGTGGTACGAAAATTGCCCGAAAAGTCCAGATGAAATCTGCGACCGCGAGATCCTTGTAGCATTCTTCTCCTAAATTTATGACTGTGTCTCGGGTTCCGTGTCGGATTTTAAACCCTAGCCATCGTCTGGCCCGAAATTACCGATTTCGGCCCATTTTTGTCGGGTGGTACGAAAATCGCTCGAAATGTCCAGATGAAATCGACGACCGCGAGATCCTTGTAGCATTCTTCTCCTAAATTTATGACTGTGTCTCGGGTTCCGTGTCGGATTTCAATCCCTAGCCATCGTATGGGCCGAAAAAACCGATTTCGGCCCATTTTTATCGGGTCGTACGAAAATCGGTCGAAAAGTCTAGATGAAATCGACGACCGCGAGATCCTTGTAGAATTCTTTTATAAATTTATGACTGTGTCTCGGGTTCTGTGTCGGATTTCAAACCCTATCCAGTGTCTGGCCCTAAAATACCGATTTCGGCTAATTTTTGTTGGGTGGTACGAATATCGCCCGAAAACTCTAGATGAAATCGACGACCGCGAGATCCTTGTAGCATTCTTCTCCTAAATTTATGACTGTGTCTCGTGTTCCATGTCGGATTTCAAACCCTAGCCAACGTCTGGCCCGAAAATATCGATTTTGGGCCATTTTTGTCGGGTGGTACGAAAAACGCCCAAAAAGTCCAGATGAAATCGACGACCGCGAGATCCTTGTGGCCTTCTTCTCCTAAATTTACGACTGTATCTCGGGTTCCGTGTCGGATTTCAAACACTAGCCATAGTTTGGCCCGAAAATACTAATTTCGGCCCATTTTTGTCGAATGGTTCGAAAATTACCCGAAAAGTCCAGATGAAATCGATGACCGCGAGATCCTTGTAGCATTCTTCTCCTAAATTTATGACTGTGTCTCGGGTTCCGTGTCGGAATTCAAACCCTAGCCATCGTATGGCCCGAAAATATCGATTACGGCCCATTTTTGTTGGGTCGTATGAAAATCGGCAGAAAAGTCTAGATGAAATCGACGACCGCGAGATCCTTGTTGCATTCTTCTCCTAAATTTATGACTGTGTCTCGGGTTCCGTGTCGGATTTCAAACCCTATCCATCGTATGGCCCGAAAATACCGATTTCGTCCCATTTTTGTCGGGTCGTACGAAAATCGGCCGTAAAGTCTAGATGAAATCCACAACCGCGAGATCCTTGTAGCATTCTTTTCCTAAATTTATGATTGTGTCTCGGGTTCCGTGTCGGATTTCAAACCCTAGCCAATGTCTGGCCAGAAAATACCGATTTCGGCCCATTTTTGTTGGGTGGTACGAAAATTGCCCGAAAAGTCCAGATGAAATCTGCGACCGCGAGATCCTTGTAGCATTCTTCTCCTAAATTTATGACTGTGTCTCGGGTTCCGTGTCGGATTTTAAACCCTAGCCATCGTCTGGCCCGAAATTACCGATATCGGCCCATTTTTGTCGGGTGGTACGAAAATCGCTCGAAATGTCCAGATGAAATCGACGAACGCTAGTTCCTTGTAGCATTCTTCTCCTAAATTTAAGACTGTGTCTCGGGTTCCGTGTCGGATTTCAAACCCTAGCCATCGTATGGCCCGAAAATATCGATTTCGGCCCATTTTTGTCAGGTCGTATGAAAATCGGCCGAAAAGTCTAAATGAAATCGACGACCGCGAGATCCTTGTAGCATTCTTCTCCTAAATTTATGATTGTGTCTCGGGTTCCGTGTCGGATTTCAATCCCTAGCCATCGTATGGGCCGAAAATACCGATTTCGGCCCATTTTTATCGGGTCGTACGAAAATCGGCCGAAAAGTCTAGATGAAATCGCAACCGCGAGATCCTTGTAGCATTCTTTTATAAATTTATGACTGTGTCTCGGGTTCCGTGTCGGATTTCAAACCCTAGCCATCGTATGGCCCGAAAATATCGATTTCGGCCCATTTTTGTCAGGTCGTATGAAATCGGCCGAAAAGTCTAGATGAAATCGACGACCGCGAGATCCTTGTAGCATTCTTCTCCTAAATTTATGACTGTGTCTCGGGTTCCGTGTCGGATTTCAAACCCTATCCATCGTATGGCCCGAAAATACCGATTTCGACCCATTTTTGTCGGGTCGTACGAAAATCGGCCGAAAAGTCTAGATGAAATCCACAACCGCGAGATCCTTGTAGCATTCTTTTCCTAAATTTATGACTGTGTCTCGGGTTGCGTGTCGGATTTCAAACCCTAGCCAGTGTCTGGCCAGAAAATACCGATTTCGGCCCATTTTTGTCGGGTGGTACGAAAATTGCCTGAAAAGTCCAGATGAAATCTGCGACCGCGAGATCCTTGTAGCATTCTTCTCCTAAATTTATGACTGTGTCTCGGGTTCCTTGTCGGATTTTAAACCCTAGCCATCGTCTGGCCCGAAATTACCGATTTCGGCCCATTTTTGTCGGGTGGTACGAAAATCGCTCGAAATGTCCAGATGAAATCGACGACCGCGAGATCCTTGTAGCATTCTTCTCCTAAATTTATGACTGTGTCTCGGGTTCCGTGTCGGATTTCAATCCCTAGCCATCGTATGGGCCGAAAAAACCGATTTCGGCCCATTTTTATCGGGTCGTACGAAAATCGGTCGAAAAGTCTAGATGAAATCGACGACCGCGAGATCCTTGTAGAATTCTTTTATAAATTTATGACTGTGTCTCGGGTTCTGTGTCGGATTTCAAACCCTATCCAGTGTCTGGCCCTAAAATACCGATTTCGGCTAATTTTTGTTGGGTGGTACGAATATCGCCCGAAAACTCTAGATGAAATCGACGACCGCGAGATCCTTGTAGCATTCTTCTCCTAAATTTATGACTGTGTCTCGTGTTCCATGTCGGATTTCAAACCCTAGCCAACGTCTGGCCCGAAAATATCGATTTTGGGCCATTTTTGTCGGGTGGTACGAAAAACGCCCAAAAAGTCCAGATGAAATCGACGACCGCGAGATCCTTGTGGCCTTCTTCTCCTAAATTTACGACTGTATCTCGGGTTCCGTGTCGGATTTCAAACACTAGCCATAGTTTGGCCCGAAAATACTAATTTCGGCCCATTTTTGTCGAATGGTTCGAAAATTACCCGAAAAGTCCAGATGAAATCGATGACCGCGAGATCCTTGTAGCATTCTTCTCCTAAATTTATGACTGTGTCTCGGGTTCCGTGTCGGAATTCAAACCCTAGCCATCGTATGGCCCGAAAATATCGATTACGGCCCATTTTTGTTGGGTCGTATGAAAATCGGCAGAAAAGTCTAGATGAAATCGACGACCGCGAGATCCTTGTTGCATTCTTCTCCTAAATTTATGACTGTGTCTCGGGTTCCGTGTCGGATTTCAAACCCTATCCATCGTATGGCCCGAAAATACCGATTTCGTCCCATTTTTGTCGGGTCGTACGAAAATCGGCCGTAAAGTCTAGATGAAATCCACAACCGCGAGATCCTTGTAGCATTCTTTTCCTAAATTTATGATTGTGTCTCGGGTTCCGTGTCGGATTTCAAACCCTAGCCATCGTATGGCCCGAAAATATCGATTACGGCCCATTTTTGTTGGGTCGTATGAAAATCGGCAGAAAAGTCTAGATGAAATCGACGACCGCGAGATCCTTGTTGCATTCTTCTCCTAAATTTATGACTGTGTCTCGGGTTCCGTGTCGGATTTCAAACCCTATCCATAGTTTGACCCGAAAATACCGATTTCGGCCCATTTTTGTCGGGTGGTACGAAAATCGGCCGTAAAGTCTAGATGAAATCCACAACCGCGAGATCCTTGTAGCATTCTTCTCCTAAATTTATGACTGTGTCTCGGGTTTTTGTGTCGGATTTCAAACCCTAGCCAATGTCTGGCCAGAAAATACCGATTTCGGCCCATTTTTGTCGGGTGGTACGAAAATTGCCCGAAAAGTCCAGATGAAATCTGCGACCGCGAGATCCTTGTAGCATTCTTCTCCTAAATTTATGACTGTGTCTCGGGTTCCGTGTCGGATTTTAAACCTTAGCCATCGTCTGGCCCGAAATTACCGATTTCGGCCCTTTTTTGTCGGGTGGTACGAAAATCGCTCGAAATGTCCAGATGAAATCGACGAACGCGAGTTCCTTGTAGCATTCTTCTCCTAAATTTATGAATGTGTCTCGGGTTCCGTGTCGGATTTCAAACCCTAGCCATCGTATGGCCCGAAAATATCGATTTCGGCCCATTTTTGTCAGGTCGTATGAAAATCGGCTGAAAAGTCTAAATGAAATCGACGACCGCGAGATCCTTGTAGCATTCTTCTCCTAAATTTATGATTGTGTCTCGGGTTCCGTGTCGGATTTCAATCCCTAGCCATCGTATGGGCCGAAAATACCGATTTCGGCCCATTTTTATCGGGTCGTACGAAAATCGGCCGAAAAGTCTAGATGAAATCGCAACCGCGAGATCCTTGTAGCATTCTTTCAAAATTTATGACTGTGTCTCGGGTTCCGTGTCGGATTTCAAACCCTAGCCATCGTATGGCCCGAAAATATCGATTTCGGCCCATTTTTGTCAGGTCGTATGAAAATCGGCCGAAAAGTCTAGATGAAATCGACGACTGCGAGATCCTTGTAGCATTCTTCTCCTAAATTTATGACTGTGTCTCGAGTTCTGTGTCGGATTTCAAACCCTATCCATCGTATGGCCCGAAAATACCGATTTCGGCCCATTTTTGTCAGGTCGTACGAAAATCGGCCGAAAAGTCTAGATGAAATCCACAACCGCGAGATCCTTGTAGCATTCTTTTCCTAAATTTATGACTGTGTCTCGGGTTCCGTGTCGGATTTCAAACCCTAGCCAGTGTCTGGCACGAAAATACCGATTTCGGCCCATTTTTGTCGGGTGGTACGAAAATTGCCCGAAAAGTCCAGATGAAATCTGCAACCGCGAGATCCTTGTAGCATTCTTCTCCTAAATTTATGACTGTGTCTCGGGTTCCGTGTCGGATTTTAAACCCTAGCCATCGTCTGGCCCGAAATTACCGATTTCGGCCCATTTTTGTCGGGTGGTACGAAAATCGCTCGAAATGTCCAGATGAAATCGACGACCGCGAGATCCTTGTAGCATTCTTCTCCTAAATTTATGACTGTGTCTCGGGTTCCGTGTCGGATTTCAATCCGTAGCCATCGTATGGGCCGAAAATACCGATTTCGGCCCATTTTTATCGGGTCGTACGAAAATCGGTCGAAAAGTCTAGATGAAATCGACGACCGCGAGATCCTTGTAGAATTCTTTTATAAATTTATGACTGTGTCTCGGGTTCTGTGTCGGATTTCAAACCCTAGCCAGTATCTGGCCCTAAAATACCGATTTCGGCCCATTTTTGTCGGGTGGTACGAATATCGCCCGAAAAGTCTAGATGAAATCGACGAGCGCGAGATCCTTGCAGCATTCTTCTCCTAAATTTATGACTGTGTCTCGGGTTCCATGTCGGACTTCATACCCTAGCCATCGTCTGGCCCGAAAATATCGATTTTGGGCCATTTTTGTCGGGTGGTACGAAAAACGCCCTAAAAGTCTAGATGAAATCGACGACCGCGAGATCCTTGTGGCCTTCTTCTCCAAAATTTATGACTGTATCTCGGGTTCCGTGTTGGATTTCAAACACTAGCCATAGTTTGGTCCGAAAATACTTATTTCGGCCCATTTTTGTCGAATGGTTCGAAAATTACCCGAAAAGTCCAGATGAAATCGATGACCGCGAGATCCTTGTAGCATTTTTCTCCTAAATTTATGACTGTGTCTCGGGTTCCGTGTCGGATTTCAAACCCTAGCCATCGTATGGCCCGAAAATATCGATTACGGCCCATTTTTGTCGGGTCGTATGAAAATAGGCCGAGAAGTCCAGATGAAATCGACGAACGCGAGTTCCTTGTAGCATTCTTCTCCTAAATTTATGACTGTGTCTCGGGTTCCGTGTCGGATTTCAAACCCTAGCCATCGTATGGCCCGAAAATATCGATTTCGGCCCATTTTTGTCAGGTCGTATGAAAATCGTCCGAATTGTCTAAATGAAATCGACGACCGCGAGATCCTTGTAGCATTCTTCTCCTAAAATTATGACTGTGTCTCGGGTTCCGTGTCAGATTTCAATCCCTAGCCATCGTATGGGCCGAAAATACCGATTTCGGCCCATTTTTATCGGGTCGTACGAAAATCGGCCGAAAAGTCTAGATGAAATCGACGACCGCAATATCTTTGTAGCATTCTTTTATAAATTTATGACTGTGTCTCGGGTTCCGTGTCGAATTTCAAACCCTAGCCAGTGTCTGGCCCTAAAATACCGATTTCGGCCCATTTTTGTCGGGTGGTACGAATATCGCCCGAAACGTCCAGATGAAATCGACGACCGCGAGATCCTTGTAGCATTCTTCTCCTAAATTTATGACTGTGTCTCGGGTTCCATATCGGATTTCAAACCCTAGCCATCGTCTGACCCGAAAATATTGATTTTGGGCCATTTTTGTCGGGTGGTACGAAAAACGCCCGAAAAGTCCAGATGAAATCGACGACCGCGAGATCCTTGTGGCCTTCTTCTCCTAAATTTACGACTGTATCTCGGGTTCCGTGTAGGATTTCAAACACTAGCCATAGTTTGGCCCGAAAATACCGATTTCGGCCCATTTTTGTCGAATGGTTCGAAAATTACCCGAAAAGTCCAGATGTAATCGACGACCGCGAGATCCTTGTAGCATTCTTCTCCTAAATTTATGACTGTGTCTCGGGTTCCGTGTCGGATTTCAAACCCTAGCCATCGTATGGCCCGAAAATACCGATTTCGGCCCATTTTTGTCACGTCGTATGAAAATCGGCCGAAAAGTCTAAATGAAACCGACGACCGCGAGATCCTTGTAGCATTCTTCTCCTAAATTTATGACTTTGTCTCGGGTTCC
This sequence comes from Cicer chorassanicum, assembly GCA_037974735.1. NCBI lineage: Eukaryota > Viridiplantae > Streptophyta > Magnoliopsida > Fabales > Fabaceae > Cicer > Cicer chorassanicum. Next base: position 852,494 of record JBBPBP010009777.1, read on the forward strand.
GTGTCGGATTTCAAACCCTATCCATTGTATGGGCCGAAAATACCCATTTCGGCCCATTTTTATCGGGTCGTACGAAAATCGGCCGAAAAGTCTAGATGAAATCGACGACCGCGAGATCCCTGTAGCATTCTTTTATAAATTTATGACTGTGTCTCGGGTTCCGCGTCGGATTTCAAACCCTTGCCAGTGTCTGGCCCTAAAATACCGATTTCGGCGCATTTTTGTCGGGTGGTACGAATATAGCCCGAAAAGTCCAGATGAAATCGACGACCGCGAGATCCTTGTAGCATTCTTCTCCTAAATTTATGACTGTGTCTCGTGTTCCATGTCGGATTTCAAACCCTAGCCATCGTATGGCCCGAAAATACCGATTTCGGCCCATTTTTGTTAGGTCGTATGAAAATCGGCCGAAAAGTCTAAATGAAATCGACGACCGCGAGATCCTTGTAGCATTCTTCTCCTAAAATTATGACTGTGTCTCGGGTTCCGTGTCAGATTTCAATCCCTAGCCATCGTATGGGCCGAAAATACCGATTTCGGCCCATTTTTATCGGGTCGTACGAAAATCGGCCGAAAACTCTAGATGAAATCGACGACCGCAATATCTTTGTAGCATTCTTTTATAAATTTATGACTGTGTCTCGGGTTCCGTGTCGAATTTCAAACCCTAGCCAGTGTCTGGCCCTAAAATACCGATTTCGGCCCATTTTTGTCGGGTGGTACGAATATCGCCCGAAACGTCCAGATGAAATCGACGACCGCGAGATCCTTGTAGCATTCTTCTCCTCAATTTATGACTGTGTCTCGGGTTCCATGTCGGATTTCAAACCCTAGCCATCGTTTGACCCGAAAATATTGATTTTGGGCCATTTTTGTCGGGTGGTACGAAAAACGCCCGAAAAGTCCAGATGAAATCGACGACCGCGAGATCCTTGTGGCCTTCTTCTCCTAAATTTACGACTGTATCTCGGGTTCTGTGTCGGATTTCAAACACTAGCCATAGTTTGGCCCAAAAATACCGATTTCGGCCCATTTTTGTCGAATGGTTCGAAAATTACCCGAAAAGTCCAGATGAAATCGACGACCGCGAGATCCTTGTAGCATTCTTCTCCTAAATTTATGACTGTGTCTCGGGTTCCGTGTCGGATTTCAAACCCTAGCCATCGTATGGCCCGAAAATACCGATTTCGGCCCATTTTTGTCACGTCGTATGAAAATCGGCCGAAAAGTCTAAATGAAACCGACGACCGCGAGATCCTTGTAGCATTCTTCTCCTAAATTTATGACTTTGTCTCGGGTTCCGTGTCGGATTTCAAACCCTATCCATCGTATGGCCCGAAAATACCGATTTCGGCCCATTTTTATCGGGTCGTACGAAAATCGGCCGAAAAGTCTAGATGAAATCGACGACCGCGAGATCCCTGTAGCATTCTTTTATAAATTTATGACTGTGTCTCGGGTTCCGCGTCGGATTTCAAACCCTTGCCAGTGTCTGGCCCTAAAATACCGATTTCGGCGCATTTTTGTCGGGTGGTACGAATATAGCCCGAAAAGTCCAGATGAAATCGACGACCGCGAGATCCTTGTAGCATTCTTCTCCTAAATTTATGACTGTGTCTCGTGTTCCATGTCGGATTTCAAACCCTAGCCATCGTATGGCCCGAAAATACCGATTTCGGCCCATTTTTGTTAGGTCGTATGATAATCGGCCGAAAAGTCTAGATGAAATCGACGACCGCGAGATCCTTGTAGCATTCTTTTCCTAAATTTAAGATTGTGTCTCCGGTTCCGTGTCGGATTTCAATCCCTAGCCAGTGTCTGGCCCGAAAATACCGATTTCGGCCCATTTTTGTCGGGTGGTACGAAAATCGCCCGAAAAGTCCAGATGAAATCGACGACCCCAAGATCCTTGTAGCATTCTTCTCCTAAATTTATGACTGTGTCTCGGGTTCCGTGTCGGATTTCAAACCCTAGCCATCGTATGGCCCGAAAATACCGATTTCGGCCCATTTTTGTCAGGTCGTATGAAAATCGGCCGAAAAGTCTAAATGAAATCGACGACCGCGAGATCCTTGTAGCATTCTTCTCCTAAATTTATGACTGTGTCTCGGGTTCCGTGTCGGATTTCAATCCCTAGCCATCGTATGGGCCGAAAATACCGATTTCGGCCAATTTTTATCGGGTCGTACGAAAATCGGCCGAAAAGTCTACATGAAATCGACGACTGCGAGATCTTTGTAGTATTCTTTTATAAATTTATGACTGTGTCTCGGGTTCCGTGTTGGATTTCAAACCCTAGCAAGTGTCTGGCCCTAAAATAATGATTTCGGCCCATTTTTGTCGGGTGGTACGAATATCGCCCGAAAAGTCCAGATGAAATCGACGACCGTGAGATCCTTGTAGCATTCTTCTCCTAAATTTTTGACTGTGTCTCGGGTTCCATGTTGGATTTCAAACCCTAGCCATCGTCTGGCCCGGAAATATCGATTTTGGGCCATTTTTGTCGGGTGGTACAAAAAACGCCCGAAAAGTCCAGATGAAATCGACAACCGCGAGATCCTTGTGGCCTTCTTCTCCTAAATTTACAATTGTATCTCGGGTTCCGTGTCGGATTTCAAACCCTAGCCGTCGTATGGCCCGAAAATACCGATTTCGGCCCATTTTTGTCAAGTCGTTTGAAAATCGGCCGAAAAGTCTAAATGAAATCGACGACCGCGAGATCCTTGTAGAATTCTTCTCCTAAATTTATGACTGTGTCTCGGGTTCCGTGTAGGATTTCAATCCCTAGCCATCGTGTGGGCCGAAAATACTGATTTCGGCCCATTTTTATCGGGTTGTACGAAAATCGGCCGAAAAGTCTAGTTGAAATCGACGACCGCGAGATCCTTGTAGCATTCTTTTATAAATTTATGACTGTGTCTCGGGTTCCGTGTCGGAATTCAAACCCTAGCCAGTGTCTGGCCCTAAAAAACCGATTTCGGCCCATTTTTGTCGGTTGGTACGAATATCGCCTGAAAAGTCCAGATGAAATCGACGACCGCGAGATCCTTGTAGCATTCTTCTCCTAAGTTTATGACTGTGTCTCGTGTTCCATGTCGGATTTCAAACTTTAGCCATCGTTTGGCCCGAAAATACCGATTTCGACCCATTTTTGTCGAATGGTTCGAAAATTACCCGAAAAGTCCAGATGAAATCGACGACCGCGAGATCCTTGTAGCATTCTTCTCCTAAATTTATGACTGTGTCTTGGGTTCCGTGTCGGATTTCAAACCCTAGCCATCGTATGGCCCGAAAATACTGATTTCAGCCCATTTTTGTCAGGTCGTACGAAAATCGGCCGAAAAGTCTAGATGAAATCCACAACCGCGAGATCCTTGTAGCATTCTTTTCCTAAATTTATGACTGTGTCTCGGGTTCCGTGTCGGATTTCAAACCCTAGCCAGTGTCTGGCACGAAACTACCGATTTCGGCCCATTTTTATCGGGTCGTACGAAATTCGGCCGAAAAGTCTAGATGAAAGCGACGACCGCGAGATCCTTGTAGCATTCTTTTATAAATTTATGACTGTGTCTCGGGTTCCGTGTCGGATTTCAAACCCTAGCCAGTGTCTGGCCCTAAAATACCGATTTCGGCCAATTTTTGTCGGGTGGTACGAATATCGCCCGAAAAGTCCAGATGAAATCGACGACCGCGAGATCCTTGTAGCATTCTTCTTCTAAATTTATGACGGTGTCTCGTGTTCCATGTCGGATTTCAAACCCTAGCCATTGTTTGGCCCGAAAATATCGATTTTTGGGCCATTTTTGTCGGGTGGTACGAAAAACGCTCGAAAAGTCCAGATGAAATCGACGACCGCGAGATCCTTGTGGCCTTCTTCTCCTAAATTTACGACTGTATCTCGGGTTCCATGTCAGATTTCAAACACTAGCCATAGTTTGGCCCGAAAATACCGATTTCGGCCCATTTTTGTCGAATGGTTCGAAAATTACCCGAAAAGTCCAGATGAAATCGACGACCGCGAGATCCTTGTAGCATTCTTCTCCTAAATTTATGACTGTGTCTCGGGTTCCGTGTCGGATTTCAAACCCTATCCATCGTATGGCCCGAAAATACCGATTTCGGCCCATTTTTGTCGGGTCGTACGAAAATCGGCTGAAAAGTCTAGATGAAATCGACAACCACGAGATCCTTGTAGCATTATTTTCCTAAATTTATGACTATGTCTCGGGTTCCGTGTCGGATTTCAAACCCTAGCCAATGTCTGGCCATAAAATACCGATTTCGGCGCATTTTTGTCGGGTGGTACGAAAATCGCTCGAAACGTCCAGATGAAATCGACGAACGCGAGTTCCTTGTAGCATTCTTCTCCTAAATTTATGACTGTGTCTCGGGTTCCGTGTCGGATTTCAAACCCTATCCATCATATGGCCCGAAAATACCGATTTCGGCCCATTGTTGTTAGGTCGTATGAAAATCGGCCGAAAAGTCTAAATGAAATCGACGACCGCGAGATCCTTGTAGCATTCTTCTCCTAAATTTATGACTGTGTCTCGGGTTTCGTGTCGGATTTCAATCCCTAGCCATCGTTTGGGCCGAAAATACCGATTTCGGCCCATTTTTATCGGGTCATACGAAAATCGGCCAAAAAGTCTAGATGAAATCGAAGACCGCGAGATCCTTGTAGTATTCTTTTATAAATTTATGACAATATCTCGGGTTCTGCATCGGATTTCAAACCCTAGCCAGTGTCTGGCCCTAAAATACCGATTTCGGCCCATTTTTGTCGGGTGGTACGAATATCGCCCGAAAAGTCCAGATGAAATCGACGACCGCGAGATCCTTGTAGCATTCTTCTCCTAAATTTATGACTGTGTCTCGGGTTCCATGTCGGATTTCAAACCCTAGCCATCGTCTGGCCCGAAAATATCGATTTTGGGTCATTTTTGTCGGATGGTACGAAAATCGCCTGAAAAGTCCAGATGAAATCGACGACCGCGAGATCCTTGTAGCATTCTTCTCCTAAATTTATGATTGTGTCTCGGGTTCCGTGTCGGATTTAAAACCCTAGCCATCGTCTGGCCCGAAAATACCGATTTCGGCCAATTTTTGTCAGGTGGTACGAAAATCGCCCGAAAAGACCAGATGAAATTGACGAATGCGAGATCCATGTAGCATTCTTCTCCTAAATTTATGACTGTGTCTCGGGTTCCGTGTCAGATTTCAAAACCTAGCCATCGTATGGCCCGAAAATACCAATTTCGGCCCATTTTTGTCGGGTCGTATGAAAATCGGCCGAAAAGTCTAGATGAAATCGACGACCGCGAGATCCTTTTAGCATTCTATTCCTTAATTTATGACTGTGTCTCGGGTTCCGTGTCGGATTTCAATCCCTAGCCAGTGTCTGGCACGAAAATACCGATTTCAGCCCATTTTTGTCGGGTGGTACGAAAATCGCCCGAAAAGTCTAGTTGAAATCGACGACCGCGAGATTCTTGTAGCATTCTTCTCCTAAATTTATGACTGTGTCTCGGGTGCCATGTCGGATTTCAAACCCTAGCCATCGTCTAGCCCGAAAATACCGATTTCGGCCCATTTTTGTCGGGTCGTATGAAAATCGCCCGAAAAGACCAGATGAAATCGACGACCGCGAGATCCTTGTAGCATTCTTCTCCTAACTTTATGATTGTGTCTCGGGTTCCGTTTCGGATTTCAAAACCTAGCCATCGTATGGCTTGAAAATACCGATTTGAACCCATTTTTGTCGGGTCGTACGAAAATCGGCCGAAAACTCTAGATGAAATCGACGATCGCGAGATCCTTGTAGCATTCTTCTCCTAAATTTATGACTGTGTCTCGGGTTACGTGTCGGATTTCAAACCCTAGCCATCGTCTGGCCTAAAAAACGATTTCGGCCCATTTTTGTCGGGTGGTACGAAAATCGCGTGAAAAGATCAGATGAAATCGACGACCGCGAGACCTTTGTAGCATTCTTCTCCTAAGTTTATGACTGTGTCTCGGGTTCCGTGTTGGATTTCAAACCCTAGCCATCGTATGGCACGAAAATACCGATTTCGGCCTATTTTTGTCGGGTCGTACGAAAATCGGCCGAAAAGTCTAGATGAAATCGACGACCGTGAGATCCTTGTAGCATTCTTTTCCTAAATTTATGACTGTGTCTCGTATTCCGTGTCGGATTTCAAACCCTAGCCAGTGTCTGGCTCGAAAATACCGATTTCGGCCTATTTTTGTTGGGTTGTACGAAAAATCGCCCGAAAAGTCCATATGAAATCTACGACCGCAACATCCTTGTAGCATTCTTCTCCTAAATTTATGACTGTGTCTCGGGTTCCGTGTCGGATTTCAAACCCTAGCTATCGTCTTGCCTGAAAATAACGATTTCGGCCCATTTTTGTCGGGTGGTACGAAAATCGCCTGAAACGGCTTGATGAAATCGACGACCGCGAGATCCTTGTAGCATTCTTCTCCTAAATTTATGACTGTGTCTCGGGTTCCGTGTCGGATTTCAAACCCTAGCCATCGTCTAGCCTGAAAATACCGATTTCGACCCATTTTTGTCAGGTGGTACGAAAATCACCCGAAAAGACCAGATGAAATTGACGAGTGCGAGATCCTTGTAGCATTCTTTTCCTAAATTTATGACTGTATCTCGGGTTCCGTGTCGGATTTCAAAACCTAGCCATCGTATGGCCCGAAAATACCGATTTCGGCCCATTTTTATCAAGTCGTACGAAAATCGGCGGAAAACTCTAAATGAAATAGACGACCGCGAGATCCTTGTAGCATTCTTTTCCTAAATTTATGACTGTGTCTCGGGTTCTGTGTCGGATTTCAAAACCTAGCTAGTGTCTGGCCAGAAAATAACGATTTCGGCCCTTTTTGTCGGGTGGTACGAAAATCGCCCGAAAAGTCCAGATGAAATCGATGATCGCAAGATCCTTGTAGCCTTCTTCTCCTAAATTTATGACTGTATCTCGGGTTCCGTGTCGGATTTCAAACACTAGCCATAGTTTGACCCGAAAATACCGATTTCGGCCCATTTTTGTCGGGTGGTACGAATATTATCCGAAAAGTCCAGATGAAATCGAAGACCGCGAGATCCTTGTAGCATTCTTCTCCTAAATTTATGACTGTGTCTCGGGTTTTTGTGTCGGATTTCAAACCCTAGCCATCGTTTGGCCCGAAAATATCGATTACGGTTCATTTTTGTCGGGTCGTATGAAAATCGGCCGAAAAGTTTAGATGAAATCGACGACAGCGAGATCCTTGTAGCATTCTTTTCCTTAATTTATGACTGTGTCTCGGGTTCCGTGTCGGATTTCAAACCCTAGCCAGTGTGTGGCACGAAAATACCGATTTCGGCCCATTTTTGTCGGGTGGTACGAAAATCGCCCGAAAAGTTTAGTTGAAATCGACGACCGCGAGATCCTTGTAGCATTCTTCTCTTAAATTTATGACTGTGTCTCAGATGCCGTGTCGGATTTCAAACCCTAGCCATCGTCTAGCCCGAAAATACCGATTTCGACCCATTTTTGTCGGGTCGTATGAAAATCGCCCGAAAAGACCAGATCAAATCGACGACCGCGAGATCCTTGTAGCATTCTTCTCCTAAATTTATGATTGTGTCTCGGGTTCCGTTTCGGATTTCAAAACCTAGCCATCGTCTGGCCTGAAAATACCGATTTCGACCCATTTTTGTCGGGTCGTACGAAAATCGGCCGAAAAGTGTAGATGAAATCGACGACCGCGAGATCCTTGTAGCATTCTTTTCCTAAATTTATGACTGTGTCTCGGGTTCTGTGTCGGAATTCAAACCCTAGCCAGTGTCTGGCCCGAAAATACCGATTTCGGCCCATTTTTGTCGGGTGGTACGAAAATCGCCCGAAAAGTCCAGATGAAATCGACGATTGCGAGATCCTTGTAGGATTCTTCTCCTAAATTTATGACTGTGTCTCGGGTTCCGTGTCGGATTTCAAACCCTAGCCATCGTCTGGCCTGAAAAACGATTTCGGCCCATTTTTGTCAGGTGGTATGAAAATCGCCTGAAAAGATCAGATGAAATCGACGACTGCGAGACCTTTGTAGCATTTTTCTCCTAAGTTTATGACTGTGTCTCGGGTTCCGTGTCAGATTTCAAACCCTAGCCATCGTCTGGCCTGAAAAACGATTTCGGCCCATTTTTGTCAGGTGGTACGAAAATCGCCTGAAAAGTCCAGATGAAATCGACGACCGCGAGATCCTTGTAGCATTCTTCTCCTAAATTTATGATTGTGTCTCGGGTTCCGTGTCGGATTTAAAACCCTAGCCATCGTCTGGCCCGAAAATACCGATTTCGGCCAATTTTTGTCAGGTGGTACGAAAATCGCCCGAAAAGACCAGATGAAATTGACGAATGCGAGATCCATGTAGCATTCTTCTCCTAAATTTATGACTGTGTCTCGGGTTCCGTGTCAGATTTCAAAACCTAGCCATCGTATGGCCCGAAAATACCAATTTCGGCCCATTTTTGTCGGGTCGTATGAAAATCGGCCGAAAAGTCTAGATGAAATCGACGACCGCGAGATCCTTTTAGCATTCTATTCCTTAATTTATGACTGTGTCTCGGGTTCCGTGTCGGATTTCAATCCCTAGCCAGTGTCTGGCACGAAAATACCGATTTCAGCCCATTTTTGTCGGGTGGTACGAAAATCGCCCGAAAAGTCTAGTTGAAATCGACGACCGCGAGATTCTTGTAGCATTCTTCTCCTAAATTTATGACTGTGTCTCGGGTGCCATGTCGGATTTCAAACCCTAGCCATCGTCTAGCCCGAAAATACCGATTTCGGCCCATTTTTGTCGGGTCGTATGAAAATCGCCCGAAAAGACCAGATGAAATCGACGACCGCGAGATCCTTGTAGCATTCTTCTCCTAACTTTATGATTGTGTCTCGGGTTCCGTTTCGGATTTCAAAACCTAGCCATCGTATGGCTTGAAAATACCGATTTGAACCCATTTTTGTCGGGTCGTACGAAAATCGGCCGAAAACTCTAGATGAAATCGACGATCGCGAGATCCTTGTAGCATTCTTCTCCTAAATTTATGACTGTGTCTCGGGTTACGTGTCGGATTTCAAACCCTAGCCATCGTCTGGCCTAAAAAACGATTTCGGCCCATTTTTGTCGGGTGGTACGAAAATCGCGTGAAAAGATCAGATGAAATCGACGACCGCGAGACCTTTGTAGCATTCTTCTCCTAAGTTTATGACTGTGTCTCGGGTTCCGTGTTGGATTTCAAACCCTAGCCATCGTATGGCACGAAAATACCGATTTCGGCCTATTTTTGTCGGGTCGTACGAAAATCGGCCGAAAAGTCTAGATGAAATCGACGACCGTGAGATCCTTGTAGCATTCTTTTCCTAAATTTATGACTGTGTCTCGTATTCCGTGTCGGATTTCAAACCCTAGCCAGTGTCTGGCTCGAAAATACCGATTTCGGCCTATTTTTGTTGGGTTGTACGAAAAATCGCCCGAAAAGTCCATATGAAATCTACGACCGCAACATCCTTGTAGCATTCTTCTCCTAAATTTATGACTGTGTCTCGGGTTCCGTGTCGGATTTCAAACCCTAGCTATCGTCTTGCCTGAAAATAACGATTTCGGCCCATTTTTGTCGGGTGGTACGAAAATCGCCTGAAACGGCTTGATGAAATCGACGACCGCGAGATCCTTGTAGCATTCTTCTCCTAAATTTATGACTGTGTCTCGGGTTCCGTGTCGGATTTCAAACCCTAGCCATCGTCTAGCCTGAAAATACCGATTTCGACCCATTTTTGTCAGGTGGTACGAAAATCACCCGAAAAGACCAGATGAAATTGACGAGTGCGAGATCCTTGTAGCATTCTTTTCCTAAATTTATGACTGTATCTCGGGTTCCGTGTCGGATTTCAAAACCTAGCCATCGTATGGCCCGAAAATACCGATTTCGGCCCATTTTTATCAAGTCGTACGAAAATCGGCGGAAAACTCTAAATGAAATAGACGACCGCGAGATCCTTGTAGCATTCTTTTCCTAAATTTATGACTGTGTCTCGGGTTCTGTGTCGGATTTCAAAACCTAGCTAGTGTCTGGCCAGAAAATAACGATTTCGGCCCTTTTTGTCGGGTGGTACGAAAATCGCCCGAAAAGTCCAGATGAAATCGATGATCGCAAGATCCTTGTAGCCTTCTTCTCCTAAATTTATGACTGTATCTCGGGTTCCGTGTCGGATTTCAAACACTAGCCATAGTTTGACCCGAAAATACCGATTTCGGCCCATTTTTGTCGGGTGGTACGAATATTATCCGAAAAGTCCAGATGAAATCGAAGACCGCGAGATCCTTGTAGCATTCTTCTCCTAAATTTATGACTGTGTCTCGGGTTTTTGTGTCGGATTTCAAACCCTAGCCATCGTTTGGCCCGAAAATATCGATTACGGTTCATTTTTGTCGGGTCGTATGAAAATCGGCCGAAAAGTTTAGATGAAATCGACGACAGCGAGATCCTTGTAGCATTCTTTTCCT